>VDFB02225660.1:0-15070 GCA_007258455.2 Sequoia sempervirens | reverse complement strand
CTGTCGAGCCCTGTTGTGTTCTCGCCTCTGTGTAACAAAACGGTCAAAAGAGATCCGTTCTCTGACTGCAGGAGGTATCAATCAACTCCCACTCCTCGTTCGCTGCCATAAGGTTATCAACAAACAAATCCTCGTGATCATCACCTAGTATAGCCTCATCGGGCTCCTGTCTCGTGAAAGTAGGCCTAGTAGGCCTATCTACTGTCTGTGACACTGTCCTAGGAGCTCTCTATGACCCTGCCTCACTCCTGTCATCATCACGATGTGGTGACGGTCTCCTCGGAGTACCTAATCTCTGTAGTGCCACTGTCAACTGCTGCAATACCTCAGTCGAATGTCGGTGCCCTGCACGAATGTCTCTGAGTGCATGCAAGACCTCTGCATCATCCTGATCCCTGTTATTCTGTGGGATCTCTGTCCTCGGTATATCTGTTCTCTCAGCCCTATCATTCCTTTCAGCCATGATTTCTGGCTGCCTGCTCAAACTGCGTTGCCTTTCAATCAAGGCACGTCTGCGAGTATAGTACCTGTATGTATCAAATTCCTCTGGCTGCATGTGATGGCTAAACCCTCAGGATGGCAGGATTTAGCTCTGATACCACTGTAGAAACCCTAGTTTCCCCCAAATCTCCGTTTCTGACTGTTTTTAGGTTTTTCTGATGGTTTTTGGTTTTTTTGCAAATTTTTGAGTTTTGATGCAATAAATGAATAGTACGGCTTTTCTAGAAATTAATATTAAATTCAATAAAATTGCTAGATCTTCAATATGCATAGAAACTACAATGTAGAAGTAAGGCGCTTCTTTATTTTGCTCAACTGGTAACAATACAATATGATTTTTGAAGCATGCAATAAAGAATAACAATTTTTATTGTGAAAAAACCTGGTAATCAGCAAGCTGAAGATTTGTACGGCTGCAATAAAGAATGAAACTTCCTCCAGTCTGAAGATCCCAGATGCCTCCAGCAACCCCAGCGCCCACACAGGAAATAGATTTGCAAGATAAGGAATGGCATTTCTTTTTATGGAAGAAGTACGGCTTCAAGCAATAGTACGGCCTGTCAGAAGTACGGCTGCAGCAGCTATGAAAAATGTACGGCCCTTCTCAGAAGACAATCTCCCAGTCTCTGAATATGGTGAATGTTGGCGCCTTGATGAATGAAAGATATCCTGAATGCTAAGCTCTAACAAAAGCTCTGAATATAGAAAATCTCTGATGCTCAATGGTTTCCTCTGAATAAGAAAACCTCTGCTGGCAATAGATCAAGTGATATTTCACACTCTCTGAATTGCTTTCCGCTGGAGATGGCTTGTTCCCCAAGGAAGTCGAGTTCAAACCCTAAAGTCTGTGCTCAGATCAATTTGATCAGTTCTCAAAATCCAATAATCACATAATGCTCAAAAACCAAGGCAAATCCACTCTTATGCTGAAAAGTGCAATTTCCTTAAGAATAGGGTTTTAATAAAATATCCATATTTTAATCTTTTAATATTTCAATAGTCTCTGCTGAATATTTCAATATAAATCAAATGTCAATTTTTGGCCCCTTCAATGATGGCGCACCCCTCAGTGAGAAATCACTTAAGTTATAATTTTAAATTATAACTTTATATTATAACCATTAATTAATTAATATTTAATCAATGTAATTAAATATTAATATTTCTCCCGTTACTTATCCGTTTCCTGTTCCGTCTGAAGCTGACGAACTCTGAAGTGATTCTGGATGCCGCCAAAGCCATACTGCTAAAAATAGCAGGGGTCCCACACTGCCTGCCAAGAACTGCTAAAAATAGCAATTCTGCAAAAAGTTTCCGATTGAGCCAAAACGAAAGACTACTGATCAATCTTTGCTAACTGAAGCTGAGCCAAGCTCCGAAGTGACCCTCTATCCAGTCTATCAGCCTACGAGGGTCGTGTGATAGGCCAATCCTGTACTCCGAGAGATGTCACTGAGAAGGGGACATGACAGATACTTCAGTCTTTCTCATTGGACTTATTGCAATCATTGGAGGTCATTTTTGGAGAGATTTATGAGATATTTTGAGGTCTGTAATTTTGCTTCAATTTGCAGACCAGCCATGGAAGGATTAGCATTTTCATTCATTACTCTTCATTGAAGCTTCATCTCTTTGTGGGTATTGGAGGGATCACTCTCTTGCGAAGACAATCATTTCTATAACAATTTTGGAAGCCAATACTGCTGTATTTATTTTTCTAAAAAGTTGCTAGGCAAACCAAGGGTGACCTCTTGGCAAGGGGGCGATTTTAGTTTTGGAGGCACAATAAATTCCAATAAATTTTTTGTGGCATTGCTGGGCATAGAGAAGGGTTGACACACCTTCTTAAAGGAAAAATTCAGCTTCATCAAAGAGAAACGAGCTTATTTGTGGGTGCTGCTACAAAACCAGGTTCTTCATTTCTGAAGTTATTTTGCATTTAGTGTCTCATTTACATTAGGGATCATTTGCTGGTATAATCAGCATCACGACAATGTAATTACAGTCATATTATGAACAATCAAATTGCATATGTAAGGCTGTCATGAGTATGGTAGTTGGCATTGATAGTTTCAGTCATATCTATATTATAATAAGTCTGATTGCACTTCATCTACAGCTTGTAATCACTTATATTTCATTGCAATATCATATTGGAGATATAAGGAGTTTGCTGGTCATTTATTTGACAAAATGTCTTTTACATGTAATTGCATTACTTTGTGTTAGTTTTCATGCCAAGTGTTTGTGAAAATTCCTCTTGGCTATAGGTGTGCATTTGCATTTAGAAATTCATTTATATGCACTTGAAAACACATAAAGAGTTGCCTCTTCATTTTAGATAATTGCATAGTCATCTTGGAAGATATTTACAAGCATTTATTCATCATTGCATCAAGACAAAAGAAAGCAAAGCAATCTAAAGCTTATTATCAGCAAGTTGGGTGTTGCAAGCAAAGTGTTTGTCAAAATTCCAAGGGCAGAAAATCAGTGTTCTTGGATCAGATTTGGCAAGGCACTTTACAGATTACAATCGGCTGGATGGCCCAGATTGTGCCACCTCAGCCCTAAATAAGATTCGCCCTAAAAACCGCCATAATGGAGAGTGGGGCAATAAATGAGCAATTAATGGCCACCATCCTTCTAGAAGATTCTAGCCTTGAAACGCGTTCACACTGTTCTTGATTTTCTTCTTGACGTTCTTCAACTTTGCTCGAGCTTCCATTCTTTTCTCCATCTTGAGTTTTGAAAACATTTATTCTCTGTCACTAAGTCTCAACACTTAGCCATTTTTCTTGCAACTTTTCTTCCTTCGAGGTTGAAATGTCATCTTGGATTATTTTCTTCATCACTTAAGTCATCACCGCCTAGTCTCGACATTCCTCCTACGAAATAAGCAAGGAGAAGAGTATTAGAACATTTCATAATATAAACTCAACTTACTTACCAGGATTTTCACGCTCTAACTTCCAAGCGTTCATCGTCTTCACTAGCCAACTTGCGTTCAAATTCTTCATGCCTTAGCCGAATTTCCAACCTATCTTGTATTTTTCCTGGCACACTTCACTTTGATATTTCATCCAACTCAGGCTCGATAAAGAAAAGCTTTCATCAGGAACTCGATCAAAAATCATCTAGGCGATCATTTTCAAATTCATTGTCTGGAGGATTTTACCTTGAAAACACATTTTCTTCACATTTGCCTTAGAAAATTTTAAAATTTCCCCTTAGGAAAATTCATAATTTGAGCACCGATCAAATTCTTCATGTTGAAGGCCCCAACGAACTATGTAAGACTTCGAAATCCATTCCTCATCGCAAACGTCCAGTACCCAGAAGAAAATTTTCTTCAGAATGTGTCGAATTCATGGGTACACGACGAACGGGTTCGTTTAATTTTCTTGAATTTTGAACCTTGGAAAAATATTTTTTTAAACAAATTTAATCCCGTTCTTCACATCTGTGAACATTTCTTGTTGCTCTGACTTGGAAATATTTTTGTTGACCCTGTGTAGCTGGCATCATCGGACTCCTTCACTGGCAATCCTGCTCGTTCTCTAGGAAATTTCATCATTATTTCAACTTGGGCGTATTTCTCCTAAGGAAAATTTCCTTGCCTTAGAAATTTTTTTGAATCACTCAACACTTTTGAAAATTTTGCCTTAGGAAATTTTATTTCATCCTTCTGTGGTGAGAAATTTTTTTAATGTTTCAACTCACTTAGAAATTTTCTTTCTTGAATGCCTTGGGCGCATTTGGCACTTCATGAAGGATATACTTCTCTTAAATTACATGCCTAGCATATTATTTATCACTTGGCAATTTCCAACGCCTTAGTATATTTCACTTCACACTTCCTACATTTCTCTCTTGGCGCATTTCACTAGTTAAGAAGGATAGAATATTCAATGCTTAGCATATTATTCACTTATCAACTTTACCACGTTTCACTCTATACTCACCTTTTACATGGCGCATACTACATGTATAGGAGAAATAACCTTTACTACACCTCCTTGTGACCCTTTGACTTCCTTAATTTTGTCTTCACATGCCCTCATTTGGGCGCATTCAAGCATGCATGGAGGATAAAACTCCCAACGTATTTTGACTTGTTGACTTCTTTAGCTTCATGGGCGCATTTCACATAGTGAGGTGGATGAAGCTTAAAACATGGTCGCATTTGGAGGTCATGAGGGATGAAACACATTCAACGCCACCTTGTGGCCTTTGAGCTCCCCTATTTTTTGTCCTTGCATGCCCTCATTTGGGCACATTCAAGCATGGGAGGTGGATTAACATCTTTGACTTTCCTTTTGACTTTTTGTTGCATGGGTGCATTTGAGAGGGAGAGGAGAATAAAGCCTTTTCCAACGCCTTTTTTGTGACTCTTCAACTTCCTTTGTTTTGTCCTCACATGCCCTCATTTGGGCGC
Organism: Sequoia sempervirens; assembly: GCA_007258455.2. Lineage (NCBI taxonomy): Eukaryota > Viridiplantae > Streptophyta > Pinopsida > Cupressales > Cupressaceae > Sequoia > Sequoia sempervirens. The sequence continues at coordinate 10,134 of VDFB02225660.1, read as the reverse complement.
ATTTTTTAATGCTTGGAGGATGAAACTTTCCACGCCTTTGACTTGTTGACTCCTTGTGAACTTGGGCGCATTTTGCCATAGGAGGTGGATGAGATTCTTGCCTTAGAAAATTTTCCATGCTTGGCTTGTGAGGAGGGCGCATTTCACCCTGTGAGCAGGACGAAGCTTGTGCCTTAGAAATTTTTCAACTTTCACTACCTTGGATGGGCGCATTTTGCCTAGGCAAGTGGATATTTCTCATACTTTGGAATTTTCTAACTTTCACCAGCTCTTCCTTGGGCGCATTTTAGCTAGGTAGGAGGATTTTCTCAGACTTAGTAATTTTTTCATCACATGCTGGAGATGAGGGCGCATTTAGGGGGGCCTACAAGATGAGATCAACACTTAGTAAATTTCTTGATGCCTCTACCACCTTGGGCGCATTTCCTGGGTGCTACACAATGAAATTCATGCCTTAGCCATTTTTCTTGACCTCTGCCAGCCTCTCCATGCCTGCTATTTATAGTAAGTCCCATGATTTTCATACTTCTGAAGCTCGGATTGTTTTGAAATTTTAAACATAGGAGACTTATGACCTTGTCAACCTGTTCACACTGCCATCCTGAGCTAAAAATAGAATATTTCTGAAGGGAGTTGGCTATTTATAGTAAATGCTTGCTTCTGATGCCCCCACAACTCTGTTTAATTTGAAATTCGAATGAGGCGCTCCTCACCACGTGACCTGCCTGCTGACATCGGCACCTGTTGCTGACTTTCTATTTTTAGCCTGTTTTTGAAATGACTTACTATAAATAGTAAGTGCCCCGTTTGCCCTCAAATTTTACCAGCGGATAGCCTGAAAGATACTGATTGTGGTGGTATACCTCGGTTTTTGAAAATTCCGACTTTTTACCCCTCTTTTTGGACCCCGAAGCTGGAAACCCTAATTCATCTTGCATGCATATCAAATGATCTCCGTTTGTTCTCGTTTCTGTTGCATTGCGATCAGCTTGTGATTTTGAAGTGCTGGGAGGCGGTTGCCGGGATGCACTTGCTAAAAATAGTAAGTTCCCAAATGAGTGACCATCTCCGTTTGCATGTCACATCATCGCGAAGCTCTCGAAAAACCCATAAAGAATATGCCGACATGCAAACCCTAAAAATAGCCTCGGAATACTGAACTTTGAAAGTTGTCATCTCATTTTGCATGTTATACCATCGCAAAGGTCTTCGAAAACCCAGAAGGAATACGCAGACATGTGTTGAAAAACTCTTCACATAGGCCCTGAAATCTGCTCCGGAAGCTGAACTGCTAAAAATAGAAAGTCGTCCGTTTCAGCTCAAATTTTGCCAGAGAGTAGCCTGATGCGCTCTTAATGCAGTGTAACGATCGAAACTTCAAGAATGCTGAAGGAACGCCTGGAATTACACACTTACTAAAAATAGTAAGTTACCGGAATCTGATGAAACTGAGCTGGAAACCTGCTGGAAGCATGCTGACAACAACGTTAATCACCGTTTTCAACTTATTCTTGTTTGACCACAAATTGACCGGGAAAGTACAAACCCTAATTTTCCACACTTGGCCAAATTTCACGTTTAAGCTTGCAGACGGGAACGTCCCTAGAAGGCAGACATCAGAAAAGAGACAGATAGAGAGAGAGAGAGATAAAAACCAAGGCCAAAAGACCAGAATGGAGCGAAAATTAGGGGTCCCCATCTTGAATGGGGCGATGTGTGAAAAGGTCACAAGTCTTTGCCAAGGCCCAAACCTGAATCAACTGATGGAGTAATGTCCCAAAACTCAGGATAACTGCCAAAAGCAACCCTCTAAACAAACCTGTCAGCCTACGAGGGTCTGAATGATAGGCTAACCCTTGAATCACCTTAACTGCCTAGGAAGGGGACATTACAGTAATGTCCCCTTCTTGATAGCTACAAGACATTATTTTAGCCTTTATTATTCCCGAAGGCTAAATTGGAGAAATAAGGGAATAAATTATTAAATTAATTATTTATAAAATTATCTCAAAAAATAAATATCATAAGATGACTTTATATTTAATTAATTTAATAAAAGTGACTAAAATAAAATGAAATATTAAAAATTCAGTTAAATAATAAAATAATAAAATATTCTGGAAGCTTCTTATAGGTGATAATAAGTTCTTTAAAAGGAGCTTTTGAAGAGCATTTGAGACATCTTGAGTTGCATATTCATCCATTTGTGTTGAAGAGCTTGAATGCTTGAAAACTTTCCTTAGGGTTTGAATACTTTAAGGTACCGGTTTCGATTGTGAAATATCAATCCTAGTTGGAAGGGAGTGAGAGATATTTCAGTCTTTCACATTGGGGCAAAATTTTGTGGCCATTGGCCAAATTTTGATGCTAGGAGAAAATTGAACCAAGGAGGACAATTGCAGATTTGGTTGAAGAAAGTATATGTTTGGAAAGGGACGATTTTTCGAAAAGAAGAGGAGTTCGATTTGTTGAATGATAAGTGCAGATTTGTGGAACAATTTCAGTTTATAATCAAGGACGATTTTAACTGATGGAATAGATGATGAATGGTAAATTCGAATTTGGCACTTGCTGATTGAAAATTTCTGAGTTGGCACTAAGTTGGGCGCACTATGTCAAGGGGCGATTTTGATTAAAGAAGTCTCCAAAAATTCTGAAGAAATTAGAGAAGGGTTGAAATGCATCAAGGAGGAAGGGCGCTGCACCTTGGAGGCTGAAGACGTCATACTTTAGAAGAATCGAACTTTGCATTGGATGCTACTACATTTTCCAGGTTCTTTGATTTTTGTCATATCTTGCATTTAGTTTGGTATTTGTACTGTCCCCATTTTTAGCACTACACTTTCCAGTGATTGTTAGCCTATTCCCAGATGCCTGTAGGCTAGTCAGAGGCAAAATTAGGGTTTCCACTTCTGAGAAGGTTTTGAGGTCTTGCATGCGAGAGTTTCTAACACATGTCTGGTGGTGCTTTCCGGGTTTTTGGAGAGCTTCACAATGGGGTAACATGCATGACAAGATATTGACTTGCATTCTCGACTGCTTTTGGAGGCTTGTATGTTGGAATTTTTCAGTTTGGATTCTGGATTCCTTTTGGGTTTTCAGAGTGCTTCGCGGTGGTGTGACATGCAATGGAATCAGAGAACTTTTTCGGACTTACTATTTTTAGTAAGTTGCGACGGTTGCTCAAAATGTGGAGAAAATGAGTTTGGAACAACTTACTATTTTTAGCAGTATGCTATTTTTAGTAAGTTCTATTTTTGGAAGTGCTATTTTTAGCAGCAGGCCAGCAGTTCAGTGCAGCGGCTATTTCTGGCAGGTCAGCTTGAGCAGTGGTCTCCAGCATTTGAGGTGATTATTTTGGCAAGTTTGATATTTGATGCAAATAATGTTTTAAGTGAAAAAAATATTTGGCTAAGGCATGGAGGACGATTTTGGAGAGATAAGTGAATTTTGTAATGTTTATTAATTAAACATTTTGGAGGCTTTATTTGGAAAATTATAATGTTTTAAGTGAAATATTAACTTAGGCAAAATGGACGCCTAGTTTAGAGGAATATTTGCAAATTATAAAGTATTTCACTTAAATATACTTGGACGCCTATGTTATGAAATATTTGCATTTTGATAAAGTATTATTCCTCATGTGTTTTGGACGCCTAAAGTCAAGGAGGAAAGGGTTGGAATTTAAATGAAATGCAAATACAAATTGGGCACCCAAATGAGAGGGAAATGAAATTGAATTTGGAGACAGAAGGCTATAAATAAGAGTGTTGGGCTCTTTGTTTATCATCCATTGCTTATCATAACAAAATGCTGCTGAAATTATTTCAGAACCCTTGCTTCGAGGAATGCATACCTCCTAGCCTATATCAGTTTCATACTGGAGAGATAGTACCTAGCTGGTTTGAGACTGCTTCTTCATTTAGAGGTTGCAGATAGAGCTTCACAAAGATGGCTTCATTTGATATTTGCTGATTTTGGAGAGTTTTTATCAGTTTTGGTGATGCTGGTATGGTGCTTGGCTGAAACACATTTTCGATCATAGCTCCTTGCTCGAATTTTTGTTCGTTCTGGGTATTGGCCCATTGTTCAAGTCTACCTTGGGCATTCTAGCTAAGTTTCAGATTTTAATATGCAGAAGTCGCCCTTCTTGAGGCTGTACTAGTTCATCTTGCCTAGCAAGTGTTTAGATAATTCATAGAGTTGTTGTTGTAGCTATTTCTTGGTTTGTACTTGGTCGCCCTTCTCATATGCTTCATTTGCACTTGGTTTGACATTACTCGGAGAAGTATTGGCGAAGTTACGAGCATAAAGATGAAATCTGTACTTGCTGGTTTGAGTTTTCAGTTTGCTGCAAATTTATATCAGACCTATTATTTCAGTCATTCTGGCCATATTTCATATGCTGGATGTCAAGTACTTGTTAGGTGATTATGCTCTAACCATTTGGTGATCATAGAACATCTATATCTCATTGCTTCTGCAAATTATACCTCATATTATACCTCATATTGTAACACTGAATCATATTGTAAGGCATTGTAATACAAACAATTCCAAGGCAAAGAAATAAACATTGTAATGCTGTTGTACTTATAGCAAGTCTGCATTTTCAGTCATAGAGGATAGTGAGACATTAATGTTAGCTTTTTATAATCAGCTTGTAAAACTCTCATGTTATTGCAAATAGATATTGGAGTGATAAGGAGTTTGCTTGCAAATTATTTGTCCAAATGTCTTCCTTATGCAATTGCATTTCATTTATCTAGTTTGCATGCCAAGTTTTTGTGAAAATGCCTCTTGGTTGTAGATATGCATTTTACATCAAAATTTCATATAAATGCATTTGAAAATACAAAAAAGTTTGCATATCATCTTAGACATTTTTTTAGTTTCATTTGCATTCCTTTTCAAGTTACCAAACATCATTGGCATCAAAACAAATCAAAACCAAGCAAATTGAAACACATTACCAGCAAGTTGAAGGTTGCAAGAAAAGTGTTTGACAAAATTCCCAAGGCAGAAAATCAGACTTTAAACATCAAATTTGTCAATGAACTTTACAGTAATCTCTTCCTTAGAAATATCAGTTGCAACAATAAACCAGCTCTTGCAAATGGAATGATCAAACCAATAGAAAATAATAACTGCAGCAATACCTCAGCCACTGCAATTATGCAACCCTTAAAGAATGCAATAATACATCAGCTATTGCATCAAATCAAACTCCTCAACAAAAGGGCAATAATACATCAGCTATTGCACCTGCCAAAATTCTCCAATGAAACACCTATGAAGCCCTGGATGGATTCCTGCACAACGTCTAGCTACGGTTGATCTTCTACAATCAAAACTGGTACCCTAGAGTCTTCAAACCCTCAGGCAATGCAAAGCATTCAAGCTTTCTACCACACAGGTAGGAATAGAATAAACCAAAACACCTGCATGCCCAAATGCTAGGCCAAGAACTCCTTATAAAGATTTCTCAATGCCTTCCAAGAAACTTCTAGAAATATTATTATTTTATTCCCTTAAGTGACTTTATGATTTATTATTTTATTTCAAGTCACTTTATTAAATTGCAAAGTGCCTTGCCAAAACTGATCAAAAACCTTTGAATTTTTGCCTTAGGAATTTTGACAAACACTTGTCTTGCAACCTTGTATCTGCTGGTAATGATTTTCTGTTTACTTTGTTTTGGTTTTGGTTGATGCAAATGATGCTTGAATGCTTGAAAATAAATGCCAAAATTTCTAACAATGTAATGAAAGTGAAATACAAGTATTTTGGTTCTTTTCAAATACATATAAATGATCTATTGATGCAAAATGCACACCTATAGCCATGAGACACTTTCACAAACAGTTTGCTACCAAACTCCAACTCCTTTATTATGATATTTGCAGCTGAAATTAGACTCAATACAATGTTGTAACTGTGTTGGTGTTTCAATTCACACCTTTGGAATGCGGATTAGAAATGGACAGCTATGCACAGATAAACTGCTCTTCGAGTTAGGAGGGGAAGCTCCCTCTTTGTTAATGTTACCTAAAAGAAAGTAAACTAAACTAATTTGCCAATCTTTTTGTTCAACTAAGAGCACAAGGTTATAAAATTCAAGTGTCGTAGTTGAGATTTTCTCTTTTAGAAGTTCAACTACGACTAAGCCTACTCTAATGACGTTTCTAACTACTCAAGTAAACACAGAGCATGAGAGTTAGAAATGAACAAGGAATGATTCTTTGACATAAATACTTAAATAAACTTTCTTCCAACGCACATCTACTTACTTTCAATGCAAGCTAAAATAGAGATCATATAAGCATGACACAAAACGGAAATTTGAGACATTATATCAAGGCAAAGTAAGCACGAGACTTTATTTCTCAAATCTCAAGTAACAAAGATTACACTTCTGGGTTAGCAGGATTGTAGCAAAATAGGCTTACAGTTTAGCGATCAACCAGAATACATTGACACAAGGAACACAAGAACTGAACACTAACTTGCAACTAAAGAGGCATACAAGCTTGCTCTTACACTAAGTGAATTGAACTAAACAACAACAATTTGTAGGCAAAATAGGCTTAGGAATTTGCTATCACAAGCATGGTTAAAGAAAAATGGGCAAGGCTGCCCTTATTTATACACAAGCAGAGTAGGGAACCCTAAAATCTCCTTGCTTTTACAACTAAGACTTGCCAACATGCAAGCTTTATTTCTAAAAACTAAAACAAGATAAGCATTTAACTGATAGATAGGGGTCATTGCTGTAACAATTCCCTAATCATTTATCTGTTAATTTGTCAACCCAGGGGTGTTTAAAGCTATCTGTGGTAAGAGTTGGATCGATTATGTTGGTTTTGGGGGGGTTTTGGAGAGTTTCCCCACTTTGCGTTGTAGATCCTAATTTTGTTGTCCCCTGTTATTATTCTTGGGTCTATTCCTTTACTTAATAGTACAAAAGTCCTGTAATGTCATAGCAGCATGAAACTCATCACCCAATGATTGATATTCTTTCAAGTAATCAATGAAACCTTCACCTTGTGCTTGCTGCTCCTGATTCCCAATTGGTTGTCCACCCAAAAATTGAGGCATGAGAGGCCTCAGAGTTACCCTTCTATCTGTCCTAGTATGACTATGGGCCGGAATGTGAGAGTTACTCGCCTCTGCATTATTATGATTATTCTCATTACCTTTGTTGTGCCCATTTGTACTATTGTTGCCATTGTTGGCCCCGTTGTTCTGTTGGGTGAAAATTATGTAATCAACTTTTCAACAGATTACACAACTAGGACTTCAGCCACAGCTATGTGAGATTCAATCTCTCCTCTCAGCAAGGGGAGGCGCCCTTCCTATAATTAAAAACCAACTAGAGTATTTACAGAATATTCATAGTATTTACGAAGTGGGGGGTGCGTGTCGCATTCATCATTCTCTCTTTTTTTCAGAGAAGATGTGTTAAATGCTTCACAGCTGAAAATGTTCTTGATTCACAACACTAGAAACTTACCAAAACCAGTCTAACTGATTCCTTATCTTGACAAATCACAGCTTAGAAGTATCAGATAAAATTATAACAAAAGCAAAAAGGAAACAAGTAAGGCTCACGAAGGCACAAAGTCGTTTCGTAGTCTTTTCAACTGCAGATCTGTGAGAACAATAGAGTTTGTCGCATTAGAAGCACAAAGTCTTCTTATATGCAACAATTCATTCGAACAGCATGAGAGATTACAAGCTCAAAGTCTTGTAGATCTTTCAACCAAAAGCATTAAAACATAAACACAAATTCAAGTTAGAAATGGGACACAAAGTCCACAAGATTCACTTGAAGTCCTTCAGATTTCATAAACTAATCACCACCAATCTCAATCAAATTCAAGAGACAATTGATCCAACGCAAAGTTTGGTATGCAACTTCTTCCTTTATTGATCAGATTTAGATTCACAAAACATGAACACAAAGTTTCACAATTTGTTGCAAATTGAGCAGCACTTCGTTGCAAAAACTAAAGGATAGAATATAGATAATACAATAGAAATCCCTCATATAAATAGAGGAGAGGGATGAGCAAATCTAGGAAATCAAAAGAGCAAAATTAGGAAAGTTAGGTGAGCTAATTAAGGAAAATCTCACCTAACTTTGACCAAAGTTAAAGTGTAATTTGTTTTAAAAAAAATTACATCTCAGATTTGGTGTAATTACATTTCGAAAAATGACATTTAAGATGTCAAAAACTATTTACAAGATGCATAGGGGAAAGCATCAAAAAGTTGAACACTGGGAAATCGAGAATCTTCATGGTTCCTTGCTTGGGCGCAGAAGTCTTCATACTTCATCCTGGTTTCCTGCGTGAACTTCTCATCCGGACTAACGGTGTAATCCACAATGGTGTGAATCCTCGTGATTGATCTCATGGTAGATGAGTGAACCTTCTTGCACCTATCAAGATGCGTTTTAAGGTTATCCGGTGTAAGCCTTGTATCACAAATGACATCCAAAGAGCTTCTGAAAAGTCTGTACTGTCAATCAACTTCATGATGGCTTATCTGAAGATCTGGGATAGTTCTGTGGCCGGCAGGAAGATACAATTCTCCTCAAGAAGCTGCCCTGGCAACTCCTTGATTCCTCTTTCAAGAATCACACGATGCCCTTCAACATCTTCCTGTACTTGGTGGAGATATTCTGTAAGAGACTCAAACACATGAATACGGTGCTTCAAAGATTCTCTTACCTCTATTTATTTTCCTTTATCGGGAATCACCCCAGCTTCCACCAATTTACTGAGCTTTTCCTGTTTCATTTATGACCACCACAACAGGCATATTTCTATTTCTTTGTGCTCTTGGGAAAGTGCACTCTCCTCCTTATCAAGCTCTATTTTGAGCTTGGCTATCAGAGTAGCTTTCTCATTCACAACAATTATAATTTGAGAACTGCGTTCTATGATCTTTTTGATGAAATCATAAAACACCCTGCCTTTGGAAGCAAACTTCTCAGCTTTCTTGACAGTTGGGTCCTCAACACTTACCATTGCTAACGATTGCGCATTACTTGTAGATCCTACAAGTCTCCTCACAACAGTGGCATAATGCTCTGCCCTCTATTTGTACATATTACAAGCTTGCTCCATTTTATCCAGTCTTCCAGCCAAGATATCCAAAGTCACCTGCACATCTGCTTTTGCACTTTCATTTGTAACTTTGCCAAGCTAGACCCTTGTCATTGTATAATCCTCCATGTTGACATCTCCTTCTTCATGAGGTGGTATGCCAATTTCCGCATACTTATGACCAGTTTTGTCAACATTCAGTCATGAGTACACTTTTGCCTCTTTCTTCCCTTTAGCTTTTGGAGGGACTATCTCTTCAAGGTTGAGCTCTTCTAGAGAAATCATCTACTTCTTTCGCTTGGACACTTGAGATATCAACCAAGGGGGAAGAGAGGTGGTACGAGCTTCTGGATTAACCATCAACTCTCTTGTCATTGTCTCTTCTGAAGTAGCAACTGGTATTGTGACAATGGGCTTAGTGTCTGTCATAACTGCTCCTGTAGTTTGCACATTGAGCTGATCATCTATTGATTCATTCATGAACCGATTAAAATCAATCTCTGAAGTGATATCATATGATGGCGATGATAGGCTAGGAATAGATGATGGACGACTGGATAAAATGTCAACCGTGTGTATACTTGGCACTAATGGAGTATCAAGTATGGTTGATGCTGCAGGGGTAGGTGAAATACTCACTGCAGGTATCACGGTGGTAGGAACAGGTGGTGGAGGAGTGTTCAGATTTGGAGGTGTATGAGGAACATTTGAAATCACAAGCGATGATGTTCTAGGAAGTTCTTCAACTACATTCTCAAATGGAGACAGTTCTTTCTTCATCATGCCTGGGTTCCTGTTGATCATCCTCTTGTCCTTCTGACTCTGGTTCACCTTCAGAATCACCTTCAAACTCTTGTTCATCTTCAAAATCTTCTTCTTCATCAGAGTCTGCTTTTGCTGAAACTTCTTCTTCAGTGGATTGATCACTGGAATCTCCTTCTTCATCAGAATCTATCTCTTCAGAAACAATCCCTTTTCCTTTGGAGCGCGATGGTTCAAATTCCGTAGTTTCTCCTTCCGG
>VDFB02225657.1:0-13630 GCA_007258455.2 Sequoia sempervirens | reverse complement strand
CTCAAGTTGAAAAGAAAAAGGAGAAAGAAATTAGAATACATGAAGTGAAGGAATATTTGTTGGAGCAATAGGATGAGGTAGATCCTATGTTGGATGAAAATGCAATCAACCTTTCCACTCTATCTCTAATTTAGATGATGAAGGTTGCTAAAATTGCCCAAGCCAAAGCTAGTGAAAAGATATTGAAATCTCACATTGAGGATAGTGAATTGTTAAAGCTTGCATTTGGAGTTCTATAGAAAATAATTCCTACTTATGTTATGGACCCATCAAGTTCCTCCTTTGATGAGTTGAAGAAGTTAATAAGCTGCTCTATAGATTCTCATTTCAAATCTTTTGAGAAATCTACTCTAGTTAAAGTGAAAAAGGAGTTCAAAGAGAATAGAGTTAATAACCTAAAGGAATTGATTGCCAAAGATAGAAATTTGTTAGGCTCCTACATAAAGAATGTTCAAAGTGCTATAATTCAAGGAGGTAAAGTATACAAGTCCTGCCTAATTCTGTCAAAATTTACTAGAGAAAATGAGAAGCAGGAGAAAGATATTGAGTAGTAGTTGGTTTCTATTTACAACACATTTGACCCATTAACCAGTAGTGTTTGTAATCAAGAAAGTCATGTAATATCTTTGCTCAACCAAATAAAAAATCTGCAAATTAAAATGAAAGGATTATTGGAAAATTTGGTGAACTTAGGGGGCTAATAAGTCCAAAAATTGAGATGATATTGAATGCTCTAAAAGAAGTTGAAGTTGATGTGACCGCTCCTGATCTAGTAAATCTCGAAGCTATAGAAACTTTGGCATATCTTCTTTGTGGTCACATTACTATTTTGGAGATTCTGAAAAGCATGTTGGATTCAAACTTAAATGGACCTAAGAATGTTTATGCATACGTCTTCAAATTTTTGTAAGTCTGGTTATGTTTGTATAGTTCTACAAATTTTGTGGGCCCCAATTTTGCCATTGATGTCAAAGGGGTAGAGAGTGAAGTGAAAAATTCTTTGGTATTATTAGGGGGAGTAGTATTTTGCATTTTGGAAGTGTACTTATCAGTCTCGACATTTAGTCATATTTCACTAAGTGTTTCCATCAATGCCAAATGGGGAGATTGTTGGAATATGGCTTCGTGTGTTGTCATTGATGTCAACTAAAGTCATCCCCTTGGTCCACCATTTAGTATTCATTCATACTAGTAGATAAAGTGATACAATTTGTATTACCGACATAACATTTGAGGAACAGGGTATTTAGTTAAACGGCTTCACCGGATCATCTTTTTGTGTTGTGGATCTCTAGAATTGCTTGATAAGCATGTGGATTATCTTATTATCAATTTTTGTGGTGTTGCATTAGTTGCAATACGAGGTTGGACGTCCAATATGACACTTTATGTCTATTTGTTTGTTGTATATGACTCAACAAATGTGGCACATTGTGGATGTGTAAAGTGGAATCATTAAAAAAAATCATGTTCAAATGTTTAATTATTGGTCCTAGCAATAAACTAGCTGACTTGTTTGGATAAGCATCAAATTTATTCATGATTTGGGTCAACAACTTGCAAATATTCTTAAGTTTGTTGAGCCGACTTGTAACAAGTAAATCCCTAGTCACAAATATATCTAGATGATTGATTACATAATTTTGAAGAATGAAGTAGGTGTATTGGTGTATGTTGTGAACATTCAAGGAATATTTGAGCGATATCATGTGTAGTTTAACTTGTGCATAAGGATTTTGTGTGCAAATGTGAGCAAAGCAGAGTAGAAGTTCAATATTAGTCAGAAGGTCATAAGTTCATCATCAAAGCTTAACCAAAACTATAATACAACATTGGTAGATGATATTCAATCAGTTCATTTTCTTTTGGATCTAATCAAAATCATTGTAAGGGCAGTGAGCCCATCCTTTTGAGAAGTGAGCCTGAATGCAAATGCATTCCCATTTTGTAATATTTCTTTTGGGTATACTTAGAACTTATTGTTGATTGGCCATCCACCGTGGTTTGTCCCCTAATAGGATTTCCACATAAAAATCCATGTGTTATGGTTGCGTGGTTTCTTATTTTTTCTTTCTTCATATTATTGTTGAATAAATATTTCAAGTGGATTAAATGTCAGAATAATAAAGTTAATTTTTGCAGAACACTGATTCACGTCCCCTCTTAGTGTTTCTTGTTTTCAACACTTCCTACCCCTAGTTTTCTTGCCTAAAGTAGTTATTTTTAAATTTTTATATAAGTAATGCATATGAATTTGTATTTTCAAAAATAATATAATTTTGTACTCTTGGTTATGACTGATTTCCAATCATATATATTTTTTGAAAAAAAAATTATATTAGTATATTTTTTTTCTAACCTTTATTAAAGTTAGATATACCTGCTAAAATCATCATGAAAATAGGAAAGATCAAAGCACACAACACATGTAATAAAACTCTAATGTAATCTAAAGCTAAACAACAAAGCACAAAGAAAGCATAAACATAAACAAAGAGAAATCTCACCCAGTATCTACATCCTTCCATGATTGACATCGATTGTCCTTCTCCATTTTGTCGTGATCATATTCTTTCCCTCAGATTTTGAGTATGTGTGCAAGTATAGCCTTGATATATGTGATTATAGAAAAATATCAAAGATTAAGAAGTGCTCCAAAAGTCATACAATTTCGGAAGGATTAACAATGATGAAGGTTAGGTCAATTTATAGAAAATTGAGTGTTTGAATGAGAGTTAAGATCGTAAGATAGATGGATGATTTAGACGTTATCTGATGCATTGAGATAAGTGTTAGTACTGACATGAGTGATAAAACCTAAGAATAGAGATCAAGATTAAATAATGATTTAATCTCTAGTTGAAAGTATTCAAAAATTAGAAGAATAAAGGTTGCATGAAAAGGATAAAGATAGAATAAAGGAAATGATTTGTTTGAATGCACGCATAACTTAATTAATTAAATAAAAATATTTAATTAATAAATGTGTACATGCATATGAGTTAGAACTTGGCTATTGACTAGTTACAGAGCTATTTGTGAAAGACACTAGTCTTTAAATCAGAGATAACCAACCCCATTTGGGCAGGGATTCGGCCGTGGTGGAAATGGAATGCTGGGATAATTCTAAAATACTATTTGGGCTATAGAAGATCATATTTTAAATAGGGATGGTGAATTAAATGATTATTTAAGCCAAAATGTCCAACCCAACCATCCATAAAGAAAACAAACAAGAATTTATTTAATTCTAAGAAAGACAATAAAGTTAATTATGACACAATTAAATAAATAAAATTTATTTAATTAATCAAGATTTGAATAAAGACAATATGACTTAATTAAATAATTAAGCTTTTTTAATTAATAGAAGAATAAATGTTAGAATGAATCAATTAAATAATTAAAATTTATGTAATTAATAGATGAGAAAATACTTTAGAAAGTAAATAATTAACATTATTTAATCACCTGGCCATGACAATACAAATTATGAAGAAATTGAAGTTGTTGGCTTAGACTTCAAATTTAGTGTCTACATTTTGCCCCTCCTCTTGATGTGTAAAAATGTCATTTTAGCATTGTGTCAAAGAAAATCATCAAAAATGTCCCAATGTAAAATAAGTGAAGGTATAATAGGTGAAGGTATGCCCCCCTTAGAAAATTATTGACAACTTTTAGAAAAATTAAAAATTGGAAAGTCTTGATTAGTCAATTTGATAGCCAAAAATGTAGTGGAGTTGACATAAATGAGTTTCAAGGTGTTGGGTACATGTATAGGTTGATAGAAGTTGGAAGAATACATGGCCAATAGACAAGGTTTGAGGAAATGCCACCCAGAACCCTAGGTATATATAGAAATTTAGTGAAAATCAATTCATTTTTATAGTCCAAGTATAGAAATTTATGATTTTTGCTCTGGACCTCCCTGCCACCATGTCTCCAATCCCACACTCGCAACATCGTAGTTATCACATTCATACCTTCAAATGACCTATAGATGTGGGCCCCATGGTATGTAGTCAGAAATCATCCATTGAATTTTTCTTTTGCATGCTTTTCGATGCATATATTTCAATTTTAGTCATCCGTCATTTTATATAAGATTGCATATGCATACGCAATTGATGCATCTGCATGCAAAATGTCATATTTGAAATTTCACGTCCTAGGATAGTATAGGTTTGTTGTAGTTGATCACATTTGTTTTTGTTTTCAATGCATATGCCCTTTTGCACTACATGTGTTGTTTGCAGCAGTGCAAATATGATTTAGCAACACATTTGTTTTTAATACACATTTGCATGTTGTATGGCCATTGTTTGGGCGTGATTGCATTTTTATGCATTTTCATTTGTAAATCGAATTTGCATATTAGGATGATACATGTGTCTATTTGTAATGCAGTTGCAATTTTAAATGGCCCATTTGATTTTTGCAACCCATTTGTGAATAAAATGATGCATTTGACTCACAGAAAATGTTGAAATTTTAGACTAGGATAGGTTTTTTTATTCTAAAATGAGGCATGCATTAATCCTTTGTAGGTTGTATTGGATCCGATATATACTAGGGAGTCAAGACCATTGACATTCGGCTTCTGAGATCGGTTGCGGAGCAAAGAGAAACGGTTTTTGTGGCACTTAGGTCTGCACCATGTGGCTTTAATGCCCACTATTCGGGAAAACTAAGGTCTATTGACTACTTTGTGTGAGCGGTGGCACTCAAAGACATCATCATTTCATCTACCTACTAGTGAGGTTATGGTGACAATAGAGGATGTATATAGGATACTAAGATTACCGATTAGAGGAGCTAGGATGATGTATGATATGAAGAGGGGAATTACGAAGATGTGCAGATAATATCCCCATGATGACATTAGATAGTTGGGGATTGACCATTATGAGGTTAGATGGCATGTGCTATCGGAAAGATATGATAGGATAGTATCTATTATGTACATTGATTGGAGGGGTAGTTCTTCCTAACCGTTGAGTTCGTGGATTCCTAGTAGGATGGAGGGAGATGCTTGTAGGAATTCTTTAGAGATGAGTGGTATGTGCCTAGGGTCCTTGTTTGCTAGCCATGTTGTACTTCCATTTGCATGATATTTCCTATAGAGAGGAATAGTCCATGAGTTATGGTACCACACTCCTGATGGTATGGGTGTGGGAACACAACTATTTTCAGTCCGCCTATTACAACCGAGCTACAATAGGGATCGCCTTATTCCTTTTTCTATGTGGGGGAAAACACCCAAACTCATGTTGATGATATTGCTTATTATAGACATCCCATTAACACTACAGTTCAGTTTATTTGGAGACCGTACATGGATGTCCCACAAGTGGCTAGATGAGGACAGACACTTGGAATTTTTCCATCAGACTTAGTATTTGATTGGCTAGACAATGTCACATGTGCATATCATTGAGAGGAATTTGTCAGATCAAGTATTGAGATAGTTTGGAGAGGTTCAAGATGATCCTCAAGGTCAAGCAGAGTATTCCAGATCTTCTCGAGAGGTGACATTGTGGGGATTGAAGATTCTTGTGGAAGTATTAGAGGTAGATATTAATGCCTTACATTTAGTACAGTGGGGATGGAGAGGCATAGCAACAGATCTAGGTACTACAGATTCATATGATCATTGGTGGACTAGTCACAAGCTAGTGTCATTTATAGATCTAGACTAGGATGCTCCTGTAGAGAGGTGTGAGACAAGACCACGGGGTAGATGTGGGAGAGGTAGAGGTCAGAGGGGTGGTGGTAGGGGGAGATGTGATCATAGGGGATGAGATCCACATTTTTCACCCATATGCGAGGAGGAGAGGGAGGGAGAGGATGTTCCCATGCTCAGGGTTGATAGAGGTGAGGAGGAGGTTGATGTTGAGGTTGGTAGTGAGGAGCATGCAGAGGAGGAGATGGTAAGAGAGGAGGCAGAGATAGATAATCTTGGTCTACTCATTTTCTACTAGGATGATGATGAGGAGGAGGATATGGATGACTAGGAGTGAGAGCTATGAGATAGGATTCTAGAGGATTGGGAGGATGATGGGAGAGAGTGGCCATGATAATATGAAACAGGTGTTGTTGATAAGGAGGTAGCAAATTTACGGGCCCAGGTAGCATCTCTGGAGGAGTAGATGAGGGAATTGATGGCAGAGCAAGATTCAGTTGTGATGGAAAGATATAGAGCATATATGGATAGAGATTAGGCCAAAGCTCAGAAACAAGAGACTGAGTAGAGGTTCACATAGATTACAACTCTTTGTAGTGGTTTGTCGATAGATTTTGCATAGGTGTTGGTTAGATTTGGTGACATGGAGAGATATTACAAGAAGCTATATGAGTAGGAGGTACCTCCTAAGAGATAGTATCCTAGCTATTCATAGGCACAAAGCAATAGATCATAGAGCAGGACACAGAGTAGGACAATGAGTACAGAGGGGGTCGAGGGACCTCATAGATCTAGATCATATGACATGCCTCCTTCTGCACACAATTCATCGAGATCCCATCAAGAGTCATCTTCACATTCTCCACATGGGAGCAGTGGGAGTGTCAAATAGGGACATGTATGTGATATTTATTGAGACATTGTATTTTGATCCTAGAGCCTGCGGGCTTCATATTTATTGATACATTATGACATTATGATGTAACAATTTTTGAGCAATATATATATGATTTTGGCGGCGATTCTCATAATATGCAATTCTATTTATGATTATGCAGTCTTTTATTTATGCATGTTATGTCTATATGATATGTCAGTTTCCATGTGATATGTACATGTTATGGATGATCATATCTACATTATTATATTTTTATGCAGCCTATGATGTGATTTTTATTCTATATGATGATGTATGCATTTACTTTTGATGATATCAATTGATGTTATCTATACAATTTATGATTATGAGATGCATTGTGATTTTTATATATACAATGCTATCTACATGTGATGCTATACATTTGATGATGAATGCATATTATGTCGTGATTTCCTATATTTTTGTGTTTTCCAAATGTAGGACATATGGATGATTTATAATGTATGATTTTTACATGATGTTACTAACATTAATGCATGTGTAGGATGCTTTATTTTTTTGTGTCACAAGACTCCATCATAATGCGAGAAAGAAGAAATGTTAGTGCAAAAAGAAGATGAATAATAAAATTCATGGTTGCTAGTATTAGCAATCTTCAATATTTTTCCGAATCACAAAAGGCTTTGCACTTTATCATCATTGGGTGGTAAAAAATACAAATGGATACAAACACCATGATATGGCATAGATCAAGGTGTGCAAGGTCATCCACCTACTAACAATAGATAGTCATAGACAAGGATTGTCTTAACTCATACTAAGGGCACAATTTTCCTAGTATTTTTATCAAGACAAAATATAGACAAGAAACAAATAAAAGACAGGTCACGAGTCATCATTGCTCCTCTAAATCCTTCATGGGAAATCCTTGAGGAAACTAGTAACATGACTCACAATCCAAATTTAAAATATAGTCAACAAACAATAGTCAAAGAAAAGAAAATTCTAATACATTGTTGCTTCTCTAAATCCTTCATGAGACATTCTTGACAAAGCTAGTAACAGGATTCCAAATTAAGTCTAGATGAAATGATAAGATAAACACACCATAAATTAAAAATCCAATAATATATTTTTCAAAACTTGATCTATTTGTTTGATTTGTTTTGATTGATAAGCCCTCGTTTCGAAGCGACACATACCGCTACATGCATGTGTAAAAAAGCTTGGTTCTAGAAAGAAACGCATTGTATAAGACTTTGAGTCCTATGTCATTGATGTGGTAACCTATGTTTAAGGCACATTGTTTGACAGTGGTTCTTTGATGTGAAGGACTTAGATCCTGTATAAGAAATTTTTTTTGCTCATATCTCAGATTCGTGAAGGAATCATCTTGGAATGCAAGATACATGATTGTTTTGATTATGTCTATTTTCAGGAAGGACACATCCTATAAAGGCATATATGTTGATTTTTGTTTTGCTGTAGCTTTGGAAATTTGTTTGATTTGACTTGATGATATTGTTGACTTGTTCATCTGATTGATGTCTGACTTGATATGATGTGTTGACAGTTGACTTTGTGTGATGAAAAACCCTAAAGGACTAACCTAGTGCGTCTTTGGGGGTTCATCGATTGATGGCCTTGCCTATATTATACACACAGAGACCTCATATTTCAACTAGAATTTGATTCACAAAACTGACTATAAAGAGCTTGAGTTGAATGAGAATATTTGACATGTGTGGTAGTGCATAATGACGAACCCTAATGGATTGACCTAGTGTGGCCTTTGAGGGTTCACCAATTGATGGACTTTTCCACATTATACACACAAAACCCTATAATTCGACACAAGCAACAACCTTGCATATATACAAAATGGATTGAATCATGATTTTATAGAGACAAACCTAAAGGAATAACCAATCCTAATGCCTCAGGGCACACATCAACAAATGGAATTGCATTACTAGTCATAGAGACAACATAGTTTGACAAATGACAAAGAATGACAAGATGCAAATTGACGACTTTTTTGGGATTTTGACCGTTTTGATTTTTTCTTTGAAGTTTTTCATGCTTTTGTATTTTCAGACATTTTGTAATGTTTTTGGGATTTTTGATAGTTTTAATGCCTTGTGAACAACCAATGTAGGAACCAATATGATGCAAGTCAAGTTCTTTCCCCCATTTCAGTATAAGACCAATTGATTATGAATAGATGGATGGGAGATGCTATGTACTTGATGTCAATCGCTCCAAGTTATGTGGAAAAAAAGACAACCATTTATTATGAATGATATGTACAAGTGATATTTGAAAAAGATAGGTGATACAAGATACAATATGTAAATGTGGATAAGTGATGTACAGGGAAGTCATATTCAAATGATAGTAGACAAAGGAGCAGAGTCTACTATACATGGTGCCTGTTTGCCAGGTTTTCACCATGGCACTTATCCAAAGTGCCACCGAAGTGGTTTTCACTATTGGACGACTTATTTCTCTTTACTATTTTCTTGATTTTTTGATTTTTTTTATGTTACCAAGATGCTCATTTTTCAAGTTTTCACCTAGGTAATGATTTTTTTTTATTTTTTTATTTTTTTGATTTTTAATAACTAAGACAAGGCTCTTAGAAGCTATGCTTAGAACTTCTTTAGATGAAGACTATTGATAGGTTCTGAAAATGGTTCTCCTTTAGGAGTAGAGAGTTGATATGCTCCTGATCCAAAGGCTTTTGTGACTATGTAGGGTCCTAAACTGTTAAGTTCAAACTTTCCTAGTTTGTCTCTTTTAGCTTGATTCTTGGGGTTCTCCATTAAGACTAGGTCACCAATATCAAAATTTATATTCAAGACCTTCATGTTGTAGCTATGATGAAGAGGATTTTGATATGCTTGGAGATGATATAATACCTTCTATCTTCATTCATCTAGAAATTCTAGCTCATGTAGTCTTGAAATTTGGTACTCTTCATCATCAATATATGCCCTTTCAAGGATACCCTTAGGGAAGGAACCTCGACCTCAATAGGTAGAATGGCCTCAAAACCAAATACTAAAGAATATGGAGTGGCGCCAGTGGGAGTATATATGTTTGTGCGATAAGCCCACAAGGCTGGATTGAGCTATAAATGATAATCATGACCAACATCATTGACAATATATTTGAGGATTTTGATGATATTTTTATTAGATGCCTCAGCTTGGCCATTACCTTGTGGGTAATATGGGGTGGAAAAATGGTGTTGATTATGGAATTTTTCACAGAGATGATAAACTTCTTGTTTTTTGAATCAACTACCATTATCTATGATAATGGATTAAGGAACACCATACTAATAGATGATATAGTTTAGGATTAACTTAGAGATCTATGTGCCAGTGATGTAGGTCATGGGAATAGCTTCAATCCACTTGGTGAAGTATTCGGTCGCAGTGATGATGAACTTATGGTCGTTAGAGGATGTAGGATGCATCTTGCCTATGAGATCAAGTCCCCATTGGTCAAAGGGCCATGGTGACATTATGGGACAAATCTCTTGTGTTGGCGCATGTATTATGTCTCTATGTACCTAACATTGGCGACATTTCTTGACAACTATATATGAGTCCTTTTCCATGGTAGGCCAATAGTAACGTAGTATCATAATCTTCTTAGCTAAGGTAGGACTACTAGAATGGGATCCACATATACCCTCATGTAAGACATGCAAGGTTGCTTGTGCTTCTTCAATATCGAGACATCTCAACAGGGTATTGTCTAAGGCACATCTATAAAGGGTGTCTCTGATGATGGTGTACTTGGTTGACTTGCGAATTAGAAAGGTTAGGGGTTATTATTTCAGCATGGAGGTAGACATAGATATTTTTATACCATGGGGAATCAGGACCAACAATATCACACACCATCTCTGAATCTGGGATGTCATAGGAAGGGACAAAATTTTGTTCTACCAAAAACTCAAACTTAGGAGCTATGCTTGGTACGTCGAGGAGTGAAGTAATAGTAGCCATGACATCTATTGCCCTATTTAGAACATGAGGTATTTGATGAAACTCAACCTTTTCAAAGTAATCCTTGAAACTATCTACCATGCATTTGTGGGGAGAAAATTTTCTCTCCTTAGTCTCATAGTCATCATTTACCTGTCAGATTACTAGTTGAGAATCACCATAAACCTATAGGTTTTTTATCTTCCATTTGACTACCATGCATAATCCTATCATAAGAGCCTCATATTATACTATGTTGTTGGTACATGGAAAGGAAATCTTGAATGACTTAAGGATAGAATCACCCTATGGTGTGATAAGCGGGGATAGAAGTCAGGTCATCCAACAATAAAATGGGTTCCCTTTTTGGCCAAAATTGACATTTGAAATCAACATTTTTTTTTAAACTTCACTTTTGACACTTATAGTAGGTAAACTATTAGGAATTTGAAAATGATGTAAACTAGTGATTTGTGAGATTTTATGTAGATTTTAAATGTATTTTTAAAAAAATTGAAATTAAATTATAACATTTTGTGTCTCCTTTGATAACAAGTTTTAATAGTAAAGCGACATTTTTAAAAGTGGGTGTGTACTTGGCTCCATGTGCTTTTTTCTATAAAGGGATAAAATTATTATTCTTTTTGAATTTAGGCTGGTAACACTGGTATCTAGTGGTTTCATTTTGTTTCATAACGTTTTGTTGAATATTTTTCTTTTAATTAAGTTTTGAAGTCAAACCAATTACAATTTAGACATAGGTGCATTTTGGCTCGCATAACTTGTTTTGTATGTATTGAAATTCAGTTTTTTTTTTTGTTAGAACAAGGACACCAATGCCACAAAATTTAGGTATATTTTTTCAAAATTTTTTTTCCTCAAATTTACTATTTTTTCACAATGATTTTTCACCAAACTTGATGTTTGGTGAAAAAACTATGTACAATAAAACTAAAAAATAAAAAATAAAATAAAAATAAAATATATTAAATTTATAGTCATTGGAAAGCACGTTTCAATCACTACAATCATCTAGCTTGGTTTATCAATTTGACTCCATTTGCACCTCCTTCCCAAGCTTCGATAGTCAAAAAAATGCATAAATTTTGAAATGGTGGAGGAGAAAAAGGGGTTAACTAGAACAGCTCTTCTAATGAAGGGGGGAGGGCTCATTCAAAGTGGGGGTTCATTAGAAGGGGGTGGTTCATTCGAACCCTCTTCATTACAATGGATAAACCATTTTATATTTTTTGATGGGCACTTCTAATTTTTCTTCATTCAAAAAATTGTAACCCACTATTGTGGGTTTACCCGCCCCTGAGCCATGATTCGTATGGGACCTGTCAAAGTATAGTTTCCATGCCGTGCCTATGTTAATGGTGAATATAAACTCATCAGGAAAATCTTCCACTAAAGGGTGATCTGCTTGTATCAGTGCATCGACCAACTAATCAGCAATGACTTGTCCTTTGATAGCTTTTCTCTCTACATACAAGATATCATACTCACTAAGTATCATTACCCATTTGGGTAATCACCCTATTAATGTTGCTTTTCTTAGAAGATATTTTAGAGGTTCTATCTTCACAACCAACATTGTTTGATGGTTTAGCAGATAGTACCTTAGTTTTTGACTAGCAAATACTACTGCAAGACAAGCACATTCAATGGTACTATAATTAAGCTCATAACCTACCAAAGTTTGAGTGATATAGTATACTACCCTTTCATGAAATTCATCGTCATTACATGCAAGCAATACTCCTAGTGATGAATGGGTTGTTGAAATATAGAGAATCAATGGTCGTCCCTCAACATGTGGCATTAAGATTGGTGGTGTGAGTAGATAATCCTTAAAAGATTCCTAACATTTACCTGTCCATACAAAGGGTATTCCATTTCTAACTAAAATTTGAAAGGGATGTGGCTTATTGCTAACTGCACTATAAATCTTCTAATGGATTCCAGTCTCCATTGTAGTGTCCTTAGTTGACTGAGATTAACTAGTGGAGGCATGTCTATGATTTCTTTTACTTTGGCTAAATCCACTTCAATGCCTCTTCTAGAAATGATATAACACAAAAGCTTTCCTGATTTAATTCCAAACACACAATTCTTGGTATTTAGTCTCACTTTATACTCTTCTAGCCTTTGAAATATCTTATCTAATACCTATAAATGATCAACCCTTGTTAGCGATTTAGCAATAAGGTCATCGACATAATTCTCCATAACAGTGTGTATAAGGTCATGAAAAATAGTGGTCATGGTACACTAATAGGTTGCTCCACCATTTTTGAGTCTAAATCTCATGACATTCCAATAATATGTTACCCATGGACATGTGAAAGTTGTTTTAGATTGGTCTTTAGTTGCAATTTTTATCTAATTATACCTTGAAATCCATCCATAAGGGATAACATCTCATATCCTATGGTCATGTCTACTATCATGTCAATGTTCGACAAAGGAAAGTCATCCTTAGGACAAGATTTATTTATATCTCTATAATCTATGTAGATGTAGATGCCCCCTATTGGTTTGGTGACTGGTACAAGATTGGTAATCCAATCTGCATAGTCAATTGATCTAATGAAGCCAACATCTAACAATTTCTTCAGCTCATCCTTGACTAGTAAAGAAATTTGTGGGTGCATTTTCCTCAATTTTTTTTACTAGTTTTACACCTAGTTGTAAGGGAAAATGATGTAGTACAAGTTCAAGATCTAGCCCAAGCATTTCTGCATATGACTAGGAAAAATTAATTTGTCTTTATGTAAAGAAGTTGCTGAATTTTGGTTGCTCTTCTTTTGTTAATGATGCTACAAAATATACCAGTCGGGGATTCTCTTCTATGCCTATGTTGACTTCCATTGATTCTTTAACTAGCATGGGTGAATTTTACTATTCAACAGGGAGAATGTTCAAACCTCCATCCTTAGGTGCCTCAGAGAGGTTTTCGCCTTCAGATACATCATTTTTTTCTTTTTCATTGTCTAAAGGCGCTTTTCAGTTTTCACCTAGAGACTCATCATTTTTATTTTTGTCATTATTTTTCTTATTTTT
>VDFB02225655.1:0-14834 GCA_007258455.2 Sequoia sempervirens | reverse complement strand
AGCAAGGAGCCTCAGGGCTACATTCTGCGCTATGATACCGTGTACCAGACATACATCCGCTACATCCTGCAAATGTTCTGCAGGCGTTTTTGTGTTGTCCCTAGCAAATTTGGGAAGAGCTTTCAGTGCCGAAACTGGGATAGCGCCCCAAACAGCAGGCACCACCGGAGCTACCAGGGGACTTCCAACATCCCATGCTACATAGTTTCTGTTCGCAGCCGGCAACATGGTGAGAGGAAAAGGTGGCGGGAATGGAACGGTTACTAACTGATTTGTGGCTTGGACTCCTAATGGAGGTACTAGTAAACCTGGGTTATTTGCAGTCTGGGATCTAGTTACAGGCCGATGGCTCATACACCCCTTTATAAGACAATTTCATTAGTTCGGGTCCCACCAGGCGTGCCAGAAAAAGGGACAAACTGTTGACGCCAAAAAATGATGAGGTAACAGTGCCTTATGGGAAACTCAGTTCAAGGGGGACCCCTTTGCGCCAAACTGAGTGACCTCCGGATTTTAAAGAAGCCAGCTTCTTCTATAATGGTTTTTGAAAAGGGAAAAGGAAACAGATATGATGAAGCAAAGTCTAATCTAAGGCGATGCACCAAAATATGCTGATGGGCACGATAAATCATAGATTTAGGGGCCTGAATGGTGTTATTACGTTATAAGACGTCAGAGACTTAAAGGTATAGCGTAAATAATTTATTTATTGACATAAAATAGTATCGCATGCATCCTTACCATCAAGAAGAGTCATTTAGACATGATTTAGATAAGCAAGCTTGTATTCAATATATAGAAGTTCTGTTAAATGAAATGCTTAAGACAATAAAATCACAGTTTATAGTTTAATCAATACATGAAAAACAGAAAGGCCGAACAGTTGGCACAGTCTAAAAGTTTCTTGCACATAAAACATATAAGAGAGGCCTGGTGTCTCTTGCTATAACCAGTATCCTTTTTCTTAAAAACTCTTGGATCAATCTATCGTTGGACCTTTTTTCCCTTGGAATTTTGGACCCCTCTCTCGTTGACGGAGAGAGTATATATAGCTGGAGAGGAAAACTCCCACCGCTTTGGAACGCTATAACAGAAAAGATCTCCCAATCCCCTGCAATGATGCCAGAATCAAAAGATTTCCCATGCCGTTACAATGGCAACGAGTTACAACGCGGCATCTGGATATTCATGTGTAGGCGCGCCCTTTGTAATGATGGCAGGGGCCCCAGCCAAGCTTCGAGGCGACAAGCGCCATCCACCGCTTCGGAAAAGCAAGACGAGTAGCACTTGATAACAATATATTGCTTAGCTAGCCGATCGCCTACTTCGATGATTAGTATAAGGCACGTGGCGGCCCGTCGCGACCCGAATGAGAATTCCTCTTACTGCTGCTGAGAGACTGCGAAGAAGCGACACGTGTCCAAGGGGGGGAGGTCTTTCCTAAAGTGGGGAGAGAGCCGCCTGAACCGGGTCCGAAAGACGCTTGGCAGCATTTCATAGCCCGCTGTGTTTAGCTCCCTGCTGTGTTGGAAAGGCTGCGAAAGGTCGCCACCTGGCAGAAGGTAGGGCCCGCCAAAAATAAAGAAGGCTGCGGAAGCACTTCGTAGCCCGCAGCTGCTTATTTTATCTCTATAAGAAAAGTCTGCGATATGCCGCCACGTACCAAGATGTGGGCCCCTCTGACAATCTTAGGAGTGCTGGCTTTTGTGGAAGGCTTTCGCAACCCGAAGAGGATACAAAGCAACAGAAAACAAAAATTTCCGTAGGCGAGACACGTGGACGCCCAGCGCAGCATTTCGGGACCCGAAAGGGGAGCTGCTATCCGAAGTTGCGAAGTGAGAAATGTGCAAAGGGGAAGATCAAAACCCGTCGGAGAACCGAATAAACCTGGCAATGCATAGGCCGGCACACGAACATTTACAAAAGGAAACCGAAGGGAGCTGTTTGAAACTTTATTTAAACATATACCATTAGTGGGTTTCTATAGATAATGCACTACCATGTAAAGAGGACCATCGGGTGCATGTTTAAGTATATCCTTAGAGGAGGAAGCAATGTCAAGAGGATTTATATAGTTCGACCCTTATGAGGAATGATGTCTATCACTCCTACCATGTCATCCATAAGATCATTATTATAGGATCATGTTGAATAGAATCATTGTTATCATCATTTGTGTCAACATTCATCACATCATTATTTGTAGTTTTGTTGGCTTTGATAAATGAAATACTATGTTTTGGCATGGATTTGGTAAAAATTTGCAAGTTTTGGTTAGGAGGGGCAACAGACTTATTTCCTTGATCATGAACACCTCCAACGGAAAGACGACTAGATTCAATGAGGTCTTGCGCAAGATGTTTAAGACACTTGCAATGTTTTGTGTCATGTCCATTTTTTTGGTGATAGTGGCAATAATAATTTGATCTAAATCTTGGGGGTAAAGACTTATTAGGATCGAGTGTTTTGACTAGAGCCAAGGTAATCGTTTTTTGTTCAAAAAGTTGGGACATTGTGTTATTAAGGGTATCGGGTAAGGGAGTGAATTGTATTTTCGGGTCCCCATAGCTAAAGGGTATTATGGATTTAATAGAAACCACTTGGTTATTAACATTCTAAGTTTTTTTTTTGAGGGGGGGTAAATTGAAGGAGCCCTTTGTTCTACTTTCTAAAAGGTTGGGAATTATTTTGGTTTACGGGCTTGGATTTCTTAGTTCGGTTAGAATTGGACTTTGTATCTCAACTACTAAGCGAATTTTTATAATCATGGAGAGCAGTACACAAGTGCATGAAGGGTGGTAATTTCATCACGTTGAGCTTGTCTTGAATCTTGCTTTGCAAATTTTCTGTGAACATCTTTTGAAGGTGAGGTTCAAGGACCTTGACATCAATTTGGGAATAAAGCGATTGATATCGTGAGATAAACTCAATTATATTTTCATCTTATTTTTTCTTGCATCTCATCAAATTTTCCAAGGTCATATTAGGGCTCATATGCACTTGGAAATGATTTACAAATGTCTCAAAAAATTCATTGAATGAATGAATTGAGTTGTTTGGTAGAGAAGAAAACTATTCCAAGGTGGTATCTTTCAACAACCTAGGAAAAATATTAGCTAAAAGTTTATCATTAAGGAAAAATTCACTACATAAGGTGATGTAAGCATTAACATGGTTAGAAGGATCTCCCTTCCATCCATATTTCTCAAATCTAGGCACCTCTACACCTTTTGGCATCAGTGTTCACAATATTTCCAAGGAAAATGGAGTTTTTTTTACATAATATGTGGGTGGGACATTTTGATTTTGATTGATGGTCAAAATATATTGTTGAAGGGATGAGATGGTTTGAAAGAGTTGAGTTATGAGAGGGTCATTGTTTGTGTTATGAGATGGAGGTAAAAATGGTGAAGGGGTGTATGTGTTTGAGGGGAAAGTGAATGGAATGCTTATAGGTGTTAAGATGGTAGGAGATATAATGTGTGATGCCACATTGGAACTATGGATGCTAGCAGGAATACCCAAGGAAGGAATCACAATACTAGTTTTTTGTATTGTTGTTGTGACTTGAGGGTTGGTATAGGTAGGTGTTGAGGAAATTGTTGTGGGAGGAGAAGTTTGAGTTCCTTGTTGACTTTTGACATTTATTGTAGTTAAGGGACAACTAGTGGTTGGGGTTATGTGATTTCCAAAGATTTGAACTATGTTTTTCACAAAGGTCAAGTCCATCTTCACTTTCAAGCATGTGGTGAATGTTATCTATAGTAGGGATGGCAATAGTTGAAATGTTGTCATTTTACACTTGATGTTGTAAGTTTGCTAGGTCCTCATGAGTTTGAATTATTTTTTCTTGCAGGACACTATCATTCCTTATTTAAATTTGCATACTACTTGAAGTGAAAGAGTTTCTAAGGTTATTGTCCATACCTAGTGTACTAGTGTCAATACTAGAAGTGAAAGAGCTAGATAACCCAAGATCCACAATGATTGTACTATTGTGGGATGACATGAGTCTTAAACTTCATCTCACTATAGTATTAGCAATAGGACACCAAATACTCATGCAAGGGATAGAAAATGTACGGTGAATGCAAATGCAATGTAAGCTAAGAAAAATGAAATGCTTATTGTTGGTGTACACATAGGCATACACTTGGCTTACTTAAGCCTACTTAGGTGTCTTTAAGATTATGTGTCAAAGTATTTGAGAGGGTAAAATGGTCTTTGACACCGCATGCTATGTTTTTGGGTGGTTATCTACCACCACTCCATGTTGAAGGAGTCTCACCCTATCTTTGTGGTAGGTGATTTTCCACCATTCCATTCCTATCCACATTTTGTGGATCTTGATTTCCTTGTACTTTCCTATTTAAGGTTTCTCCTTCAATCAATCTAATTACAAGGGTTTTACATCATCTTTTGCTTGCATAATATCTCTTTGATCCTAAAAATCTACATGGTATCAGAGCTTTAGGTGGAGATAGGACAAGCCTAGGTGAACTATTGTATCTAGGTAGTCTCATTGTTGTTTGTCTTTTCTAATAATTTATAGACATATCTAAATAGCTCATGTTTTACCCCCACATACTGCCTTTGCAATTTCCTTTTGCTACTTTGCATTCTTTGTGAAATCCTTAGATGTGAGGAGTTTGTCAAACCACAATAGAGAGTGATTCAAAGGCGAGTGATTTTAAGGCCGATCTGCACATGTAGTCAAAGCCTGCATTTCCACCAAAGTTCTCTTTTCATGTGCCATTGTGATTTCCATGCGGACTTTGGAGGGGTGGATCTCTTCACATGGAAGATGGTCATTTTTTTTGCTCATAGTCAATTTTCCCATCAATTGGGAGGGGCTTGAACCCTTGTCTTGCTAGTGTGATTTGTATTATTGCAAGGCTACCTATAATCATATGATTTGCATATTGCAAGTCACAATTTTTGTGTTTTTGGTATAAATCCTTCGTTGGAAGGTGCATTTTTTCCTCTACCCAGCTGTGGTTTGCATTCTCCAACCCATATGTGATTTTTGCCATGTAATTTCCTGCTTTTAGAGGCACAATTGAGATTTGTGATATCTTGAAGCATTTGAGGGAATCCATCTCCATCCTTATGCAGACTGTGACTCATTACATTGGTGCATTCCAATCATTTTTTGGGTCATCCATGCTATTTTCACCAGATGTTAGCAAACCCCTCTTTCGTCATTTTCTATAAAATTGTAATTATCCAATATTGGAAATTCTTGCTCTTAGAGGCATATTGTTCTTTTTTTTTGGCATTATTACTGAAATTTCTTCTCTCAAGTTTATATTTTTCCTAGAATCATGGATAAAAGTCATGTAACTCTTCTCAATACCTCAAACTTTCTTGAGTGGAAAATCCAAATGGAAATCACTCTAAATAAGTTGGGGTTGTATCAAGTCACCATGGGTACAAAACTTGAACCAAGTGCTACTACAGAAAAGAGGAAATGGTTCAACAGATGTGATGAGTCTTTTGGTACTCTTTGCATGTCTATCTCTCCTGATCATCTCTTGTTTCACATTCATTCTTGTAGCACTCCACATGAATTTTGGGCCCATCTTGAGCTCTTGTTTGGTAAGCAAGACACACTTAGGAGTTATTAGTTAGAGAATGAGCTAATATTTCTTAATCCTTTTGATTTTAACAGTATCCAAGTCCTCTTCACAAAACTTAAGTCTTTAAGGCTTCAGTTAAAGCAATGTGGTATTGAGAAGAAAGATGAACAGTTGATTCCTTCTCTACTTTCCAAGCTTGGTCCTAATTACTCTATCTTTATTTCTACATTTTATGCTACTAGAGATGTTATGGGCTCCAAATTCACATTGACCTGTCTTGATGACTTTTTCACATCACTCATGAGAGAATATTCAAAGTTAATTCAAATGGGTACAATGAAAATACGTCATCCAAAGGCTCTTATTGCAAATGAAAAAAATGATTCTCCATCCAAGTCACATAAACAACCTAAGGATCATATTAAAGGCACCAAATCAAAGAATCCTTTTTCCTCCTCAAAAGGTAAAAGTTTTAAGGAAAAGCCTAGTTGTACTTATTGTAAAAAGCTTGTACATGAAGAAAGAAAATGCTTCAAAAAGGGTCAAGATGAGTTAAAGAATCTACTTAAACAAAATCAACTTGAATTTTTCAAAATTAAGGCAAGTGGCTCTTCTAATGCTGCAACTACGTCATCAAATAAATCATAGAAAGGTAAAGGCTTGGCACTTCTTGCTTCAGCACATCATACTTCACATAAGTGGCTTCTTGATTTAGGGGCTTCACACCACATGGTTGCCTCTAAGGATTTATTTTATACATTTGAGCCATGTTCATTTCCTCCAACTCTTATGGGGAATAACGAGTATATGATAGCTTATGGAAAAGGATCCATTGATTTTACTGAAGGGACATTTCATGATGTACTTTATATTCCATCTTTATCTACCAATTTCCTTTCCATTTATCAGATCACACATACTGGCTTGGGGAAAATAGTTAAGTTCACACCCACTTCAATGATTATCAAATATTTGTAGAGTAAGGCCATCAAATGTTGCTTTAGGACGTGCTGATCATGGTTCTAGAGAGTATTCTTTTTCTTGCTTTGGTTCTTCCAACTTTGATGATGGTATGAGTATAGATGACACTAATACCTTCAGTCTTCAGAAGGATACTCAGTTTCATTATTTAAACCCTGGAGTTGTATCCTCCTCATTGGTTCCCACACCTAGTGATATTATCTCTTATCCATCTCCTACTTCATCATATTTGAGTGTTCCATCATCCTTGGTTTTTTCATGATTCTGGATAGCAGGATCAACACATGTGTTATTGATGTAGTTGATTGGGATGACTACTTGGCAGGCATATCAAACTTGTTTAGTGAGTTCCATTTTATAGAGTTGGTAAACAATTTTGATGATAGACATGTTATTATCACCTTGGAGGATGTTGTTCCTTTATCTTCTAATTTTGTTTTGATTCCACCAATGGTTTCACTATAGCTTCAAGAGATTTCATTGTAGTCTTTGAATTATGTGCAACATTTAGAGACTTATGTTCTTCTCACTTGGGAATATATTATGCACCTTTCTGTAGTTTTCCTTCTTCCACAAGGAAGACATGTTGTTCGACATTTTTAGACCATTTTCACTGTTCTTCATTGAGCATCACTTAGGACTACATGATCCATCATCTTATGGTGGGGCTCTCTAGTCTCTCTTTCTCTCCTATGGGGGGAATATCTCTTATAGTTTTATGATAGAAGTAGTTCTTGGGGGGTCTTGAGTCCTCCATCTATCTTTCTTCTTCTTTCACTTGTACATTTTTTAGTTTCTTTTCTCTTTTGGAGAGGAGTTTTGTTCCCACAGGGTTTTCTTCTTTTCTACACCATTTGAGAAATTTGTTTGTACATGGGTACCTAACATGGCCTAGTAGCCAGGACCCATCTTTATTATGCCCACCTAAGCCATGCTTAAGGGGGGTGTTTGTGTACA
Organism: Sequoia sempervirens; assembly: GCA_007258455.2. Classification (NCBI taxonomy): domain Eukaryota; kingdom Viridiplantae; phylum Streptophyta; class Pinopsida; order Cupressales; family Cupressaceae; genus Sequoia; species Sequoia sempervirens. The sequence goes on along the minus strand of VDFB02225655.1, from coordinate 7,317 downwards.
CATAGGCATACACTTGGCTTACTTAAGCCTACCTAGGTGTCTTTACACTTAGGTTTCAAGGTAGTTGAGAGGGTAAAATGGTCTTTGACACCTCACACTATGTTGTAGGTGGTTATCCACCACCACTCCATGTTGAAGGAGTATTTCCCTTCATTCATGGGAGGTTAGGAGTCTCACCCTATCTTTGTGGTGGGTGATTTTTCACCACTTCACTGCTACCCACATTTTATCAATCTTGATTTCCTTGTACTTTCCTATTCAAGGTTGCTCCTTCAATCAATCTAATTATAGTGGTTTTACATCATCTTGTGCTTGTATAATATCTCTTTGATCCTAAAAATCTACACTTGTAACAAAAATTCAAGAAACTAAAACAAAAAGGCAATAATAGCAAACAAAAGCTTAGAAACAAAAAATTAAATGCTAGAAAGTGCAGTTCTAAATGTGCAGAGGGAGTGATTCGCCCAAGGTGGTGAATGAGTTCCATTCTTTTCCCTTTTCTTTATAGGCAGGTTTTTTTATTATTATCTTTCTTTTTCTTTAATATTGTCCTCGAATTGTGTGTATCCTTCACTCCCCCTTCTTTTTTATCAAGTCTAAGTCTGAAATTATCCATTGTCTCCTCTTGCTCTCTTTCATCCTGATGATGGATCACAGAGTGTGATTTGAAACGTTGATGCTAAAAACTCTTGACACAATCGAATCTAGAAATAATAGAAAGCTATGATATGGATTGTGGGAACTTACTATCATCAATGAATGAGTCCCAGTGAAGATTGTTTTCAAAATTTTCAAAAAAAATCAATTGAACTTTATGCTTTTTTATGTTTTATGATCTGTATCTGAGATGCAAATGCATATTTTCAATGATTTTCAATGAAATTAGATGCAAAAATGCAAGCTAGATGAGGTTTCACTAATGAAAATTTTGAAACCCTAGAATACAAATTAATTAATGTAGTGTTAATGCAAGCCAAATCTAGGATGATAATGTACTCCAAATTATAATTATGATGCTCCAAATGCATGTTCACCAAAATGAAAGGTGGAAATTTCTTTATCTTCCTCTCTTAAAATTTAGGACCTGCAAAGGATAATTTTCACTAACTTTCACTCAAGAACAAACCCTTGATATCTCAATGCAAAAGAGAAAGATATCTTGTAAGAGGGAAGTCCTAGGAGCTGAATATGATCTAATAAGGGGTTCACCACCAATTCTAGACTATACACCAGGATGAATATGATATAATAAGGGGTTTAGAAGGAGGCCTGAAATCTTGAAAATGATGATTTTAATGCTCATTAGGACTCATATGCTAGGCTGAGAATATCAACCCCAAATTCGGGTTTTTGGGTGGAAACAGGAATCTAGCAATGGTGAGTCTAAATCTCCTAAAATTTAGAAAAATCAATGTATTGGGACTCTTCCTTTCACACTTTGTTTCTAGGTTTGAAACTATGAATTATGACCTATAGGTGACTTTTCGTGAAGATAGCAGCTTTTTGACAACTTGACAACTTTCCTTAATCTTGCAACTCAATCCTCAAAGAAACTTCAAGATCCAAGACACCTAGATCTGCAATCACACATGTAGAGAAAGAAAAAAACCTTTTTGATTGTTAGGAAACAAGGGTTTTCCTTGGACAAACCCCATTTAGGTAATTAAACCTTATGATGAAACAATGATACCTTGAATGATGTCTTGTAATGTAAATCTACAATCTAACATGAAGTGGCCATGAATAATGTAGATCTTGATTTTGAATTGGATATGAAACAATGCTTGACTTGGATCTTGAATATTACATCACAAGACTAGCTCAACAACATGTTTGATGCATTATGCCTTTGACATGATGATGGATCTTGAATTGCTACAAAAAATGATGAAAATATTCCTTTGAATGCTTTAGAAATGCTCTTGAATGTCCTTGAATACTCTTATGAACTCTTGTAATCACCAAGTTGCTGTTAGGAATGTCCTCTTGAAATTCTTAGGTGAAAATAAGTAAAATAACCTTCTATTTATACTTGTTTATGCCAAATTTCTTGAAATTACAACACAACAAGCCAACGTCAAATCTAGGAAGATAAAATCCTACTAAGAATTGAATTTAAATTAGGTCCTAATTAGAGTGAGACTCATATGCCCAAGGTGGCATATGAGTCCCAATTACTTAAAACTTGGGCATACACTCCAAGACGGGTCTTGTTTAATGTGAAATTTGAAATTAGGTCTCGAGACCTAGGTGGGACTCATATGCCCAAGGTGGCGTATGAGTTCCAAATCACTAAATAAGGAACACATGACCCAAAAAACTAAATTATGATTGGTTATTTGCTAATTGTCATGATTATCTCTAGAAAAATGCATTTAATAAGGAAGCTTGTGGATGCAAAATAGGGCTAATTAAGGCATAAATAAGCCCAATTAATTAATAAAACCCTAGATTAGTATTAAAGTGTTAGGATACACTTTACAACACCTTAAATAAGTTGCAATTATGTTTATTTATTTTACAAGGGCCCTAAAATTAATGTGAAGTTGTAAATAAATACACTTTACAACAATAAATTAAGGAAAAATTAGGTTTATTTAGCTTAAAAGGATCATAAAACTAATGTGAATTCGTAAAAAAATTTATAACACTTAGATCAAGGCAATATTAGGTTCATTTTAACATTAATTATTCCCAGATTAAGTGCAAAAATGTAAAGGGTGACATTTTTCGTCACTACACTATTCTAATAAATAAATATTAGAATATGTTATTCATTATCTTATTAAAATTTGTAAGGGAACATTCAACCTAAAATGAAACAAGAATAAAATTTAATATATATCTAGTCTTAAATATAATATTATGCGTATTTTCTATTTTTCTTATTAACTCCTAGAGCTTATATCTCAATTGAATCTTAGTAATTAGGTTGTTATTCTTTATTGTTTCCTTATTCAACATATGGTAATCTATACACAAATGTTATGTTCTTTCTTCATTTAGAAGATAACCAAAGAATACCAATGTTTAAATTAGGCCTTACCAAGACTTTCTCTATGAACTTACACAATTATGATTTTAATTCTTATAAATTAGCTATATTCATCAATTACGGTCCTCTATAAATGAATCTTAATCCTGACAATAATATAAATTGAAAAAATAAATTATATATTCAATTTTTTGTATGAAGATCATTTCAGAACACTAAAATCATGTAACACGAGATGATTAACACACACTAAATAACAATTTATCTCTTCATTGTGCTACAACTAATCCTATGGTGATTTTAGGGAAGTGATTGACTATGAGAATTTCTTCATGAGTAATGATTTCAATTATAGATTTAGCTACCTATGGAATTTTATCCATATTTCTATTAATGTATTTTTGAGAATTGGACTCCCTTATTTGGAGCTAAGATAGAGATTTACCCTTGTGATAGAGTTTGTTGTGGTATGGTTTTATTCTTCTAATGATAGAGAGGTTGTGTTAGATGCTAGAGACTAAATATAGGATTTGTATCATCTTGATTCATTATATGTCTCCCTCTTTACACTCCCTCAAATATTCTATTGACATAACACTTGTTTATGTGAGATTACCTTATTTACCCTTATGATTTTTGTGTATATGTACCTATGAGGCCATTTGTAATAATTTTGAAATGGTTAATTTTTTTCTTCTATGCTTGGGAGATAGAATAAAAATATTCACACTCTCTCATTCAAGGAAAACCCTAGAGATCTCAATCTAAAGTATGCAAAGGATAAAGAGATCTTGCAATAGGGTTGTCCTAGGGTATGATTATAAACTAAAGAGGGGTTCACCACCAAGCTATGACTTGGAAAAACTATTGAAATGAAAGATCTAATTCTTATGCCTAATATGATGCAATACTTCACTAAATGACCTAGAAAAGCATATAAACAAATAAAAAATAGGAAACCATAGGTGTGCACTTGGGAACCTATAGAGGCCTGAATGAAGTCCTAAAACACTAAAAATTCTAGAATTAGGGTACACTAGGACTCATACGCCACTTTGGGCGTATCAGTCCCAGACTAGGGTTTCTGGTATGGAACGGGTTTCTAATAGTGTAGATTCAAGATCTACAAAAATTTAAAAAAAAATCATGTAGTGGGACTCATACACCACTTATGGCATATCAGTCTCATTTTTCTTTTCTGAGAATTCAAAGTTCAGATCTTTGCTCCAATTTCTTCTCTTCTCTTCCAAACTGATTTTTGGATCTAAACCTATAAAAAGACTTGTAAAATAGAATATAGAATTAATTTGCTTATGGGGGGTTTTCCTTGGTCAAACCCCTAGTTTGGTAATTAAGCCTTGATAGAAACAATGAATCTTGAGTGCAAATATGAACATAAACCCTATCCTTAAGTGAGTCTAAGATTAGGAAATCTAAAATGTAATGCAACCCTATTCTATTGTGCTAGAATGAGATGCAAGAATGAAGAATAGACATGAAAGAATCATTTTGAGAGATCCCTAATCACCCAAATGAGTTCTAATGATGTATGTACCTTCCTTAGGCTAAAAGTAGAATGATAATGGAGGATGGAATCACTTAGGAAACAAGTCATTAGGCTTGGCTTGATGGCTAGTTACATCTCCCCAACCTAGAATCCATCATGATTCACCATAGGAAACCATAATCAACCCTTGACAATGCTAGATCTTGAATGTAAGTGAGCTTGAGGACCTACAAAAACACTTTACTGATGCTTCAAGACTTCAAATTTGATTTCTCTTAACACTTGAATGCTCTTGTGAAAGAATGCTTGGATCTTGAAATTGCTCTTCTAAAACGATTGCTTAGATGAAAAATGAATTTAGAAACTTGTTGATATAGGAATTACACCTAATTTACTATTATTTAGATCTCAAAAGCCAACATCAACTAAAAATTTTAATTAAAAAGTTGAATTTCTTGCTCAAACCCTAAAAAGGCTCCAAATGGGACTCATACGCCAATTTTGGCATATGGGTCCCACCTATGAGGACTCATATGCCCAAGGTGGCATATGAGTCTCACCCTAGATTTTTGGGGTGGGTTGTTGGGATTTTAGTGTTTATGATTATTTTGTTAGTTTTTAAGTTGAAATGAGACTTGAGATCCAATATAATGGGTCTTAGGGTCCTATTAATGATGATTCAAAGGGGTATTTAATGCAAGGGTGCTAAAATAGGTCCATATTAAGTGTGATATTGTATCATTTTCAAGAGCGTACAATTTTCTACACTACAACTTTAAACCCATTCTTGTTGGTAGAACTAGAATTTACAAACTTTACTCTTACTTCATTTGTATCTATCCTAGTGAAAATTAATCTATCAAAATCTTGACCAAGTGACACTGTTATATAGGTTAATAACCATTATTTTTATTTTTTGGTTTATTATAAGGGTATTCCCTTTCACTATGAATTTTTCTTCACTTTTTGGGTACTTGGCTTAGTATTGTTCCTTTGGTTTATGTAGGAACTCTTATACTTTCTAGAAAAAATTTCTTCATAAAAATTGTATAATGTTTTCTAAAGATTGAATAGTGAATTCAAGCATTTTAGGCCACTCCCTTAAGTTCTATAAATTCTACCCTTTGGGCCTAGTGAGGCTCCTTGAAATCCTTTAACTGATAGTCTTGAATCTCAATAACCTATTTTTACTATCCTTATTCCATGTTCTTCAAATTTTCAATTATTATTCTTGATATGATAGTTTGTTGATTGAAAAATCCACATTATTCCTCAAATGATGTAGAACCTCTTTTTCTAGGTCTATAGATTTAGAATAAAACTTTTCATGGAAAGTTTCTGAATAGGATAAGAAAGGTACTACTAAGTCGGTCTCTCTTCCATACACCAAGTCTATCAGTGTGAGGATGCATAGGATTGGGTCAAGCTTGATGTAGGCTTAATCCCTTTGGTTAATTTTCATTTTTGACATCTTCATTTATTTCTTATATCTATTTTTCTATTATTATTTCCTAAAAATATTTTTTCCTTATTAAAAAACTAACATATCGTAAAAAAAATCCAATAAATTCCCTTTCTCGTATTAACATGTCAAATTAAAAAGAAAAATTAATAAGGTTACGCCTTATTTTTTCTGTATTCATTTTAATGGTAGAGAGGGTTTTTAACTCTCTACATCCTCATAATCCTTGTAGGAATACTAATTTTATAGAATCATCCTAAGAATTTACTTACTTCTCCTGATAATTTATTTTTATTGCATACATTGACAACCAATCCATACCTAATATTAGATAATAATACCTCAAGAGTTTTATGGATTCCTTTATAATAAAAAAATTAAAATCATCACCTAGTAGGTCAAGCTTACAAACAACCTGTTTAATTCATTATTATCTACCCATGCCTAGATTAACATTTCCTACCTTTGGAAAGGTTATTTCAAAATTACACATGGTGAAATAAAATAATCTATGGCTTTGCATTCAGTTGAAGAAAAATAAAATAATCTTATCTATTAACTTGAGTAGTGACATATGTATGTCATATGAGCCAATATCTATTACAACATAAATTTATTAAAAAAATCTTGACCACATCATGAGTGTGTCCATTCCCTAGAGAAATGATCCTTCTTAGTTAAACAACAATCATTGTACATTATTAATTTTATTGAAATGGTCTTAACTCTAGTATTTGGTATTTTTATAGGACTATATGGTTACTTCTCAAGAATACTCTTATTCTCACTTCTTGCACAATTTACTTTACTAAATTTAAATATATATATTTTTTTACCTCTAGTGGTATTATTGTTCACATTTTTGTTTCAAAAATCATTCCTTACTTTGAGTCTATCTTTGGATTTTTCTAAATCTCTATAGGTTAATTCAATTGATTTAACTAGTGTTGCTAGTTTGGGTATGTTCACATCATGGTAGATAATTTATTTCAATCCCAATTTAAACATGATTTTTGTTTCCTCATCCTTCATGTCATCTAAATATATAAGTATATTAATGAAATTTAATTTGTATTTAGTAACAATTAAAGTTTCTTGCATTCTACTTAAGAAATTTTCTATTTGTCTTTCACCTTCATGACTTGTATCTATATGCAACCTGCCTATTTTAGTATAAGAAGTATGAATTCCATATTGTCCTTTTCACCTAGTGTACTTGATATTCTTGTTATAACATTTTAGGCTTCTTTAATCTCATTTCACTATTATCACCCTCCCTTTTCGTAACTCACATTTTCCTTTTTGAAGCTCTAGATCAAATTCCTCATTCAAAAGGTGTAATATTATCACCTC
>VDFB02225654.1:0-47035 GCA_007258455.2 Sequoia sempervirens | reverse complement strand
GCCCCTAACACAAGCTCGTCCCAATCTCGGAAGACTGACATCAGCTTCACATGGAAAATTTTGTCGCAGAAAGCTCACAACCTCCTCGCAGATGACAAAGAAATTGGAGACTCCATCTCTAACTTGAAAGAATGAATAGCACCTTAATCAATCCCAATATAATAACCATCAATCATTAATGCAATCATCTCATCGTCTAAAAAAAATTCTCCTCCCAGCCCTTCCAGTCCTTTGACAGAACCCAATATTAATCCAATCAGCCTTTGGACGTCTGACTCTTGCCACCTTGCATTCAAAAATTCCTTCCACTGCCATTCTGCCCCATTGCACCAACCAAGCCTATGTCGCTGGCCAACCCCCTCCGGTGACACCAAGATGAAATGCAATTTTTACTCTAACGAATAGTTATAAATTTTGAAGGTGAATTTTATTACATTGTTATTGATTAAATAACAAAAAAAATTCATTACATTCATATTGTTTTGTAAAATTGCAGGTTGGAAAACACTAAGTGTTATAAAACCTACAACCCACATATTGTTGTAAAACCCTAAACATGTAACCCAATTAGTTAGTCACCCCTCAACTCAATTTGGATAGTTTATGTATCCCCCACCTACAAATTCTCACTATTCTCTCCACCATTTATCTTTGAACATGAAGAATGAGATAATTGACAACCCGCATTATGTTTTCCAACCTACAATTATTTTGTGCATTTTTTGTTTCAATCATATGAAGAAATTGAAATGCAATTTTTACTCTAACTAAAATAATAATTCTTTACCATGCCACACAAGTTCGGCTCTTCTTTTCTAAAATAATAATAATTCTTTTAGCATGCTCTGCTCTGCTAAAATAATAATTCTTTATCATTCCACACAAGTTCGGCTCTACTCTACTAATATTGGTTTTGAGTCTGACTAAAATAATAATTCTTTATCATGCCACACAAGTTCAGCTCTACTTTGCACTAAAATTTTCCTGCTCTAGTTGTTTTTTTGAATTTTCAGCCCCTGTTGTGATTTGACTATTTCATGGGATAGTCGAGAGAGGAACCCCGGAAGGCTCCCCATTCCAAGAATGATGTCTTCTTATCTAGCACTTTTCCTACGGTGGCAACGAAAAGTCTTGTTGTTCCCCATATGACGTCCCCTCCTCACACTTCCATCCTTTCCCCTATGGAAAAGACTAAGGGTATTTATGGAAAGTTTCCCATATCTCCATCTTTTGGGCTTAACTATTTCTTCTCTATGGAAGAACTGGCTTCCTACATGGATAAACTGGTGGGGTCTGACTCGCCAGCCTCGGGTAAAAGGTTATTGGAATTTTCTTCCTGCTCGGTGACTAGTTGGGAAGTAGATGTCCTTGAGGTTTTGATGTTGAAGGGGATGGACAACCTCAAATTGGTGCTTTTCAAAAAAAAATTGGTGTGGAGGCCAAATATTGAACTATTTCATCAATGGGTTGCTTCCACTTGGAATCTCAAAGGCAGTGTCACCATAAATGCCATGCCAAGAGGTATCTTCCTTTTCTCCTTCATGGTTTATGAAGATATGTTGAAGGTTTTGACTAGTGGTCCCTAGGCCTTTGACTAGGGTTTCAGAAACTTTCTCTCCCTCTACAAATGGAAACTAGGCTTTGACCTGTCAGCCGACCTGGGTGCCTCGGCTCCAACCTGGGTTCACCTTTTGGACCTCCCTCTAAAATTTTGGGAGATGGGAATATTAAAAGGTATTTCCAACTCCTTTGGAAGTCTTCAGGTAATAGATAAGATTACTCAGGAGAGATCAAGATTGGTGTATGTCCATTTTTTTTAATGTGGCAATGAATATGGTCTTACCTTCCTCAATCTTGCTTAATTCTAAGTTTGGTAATTGGACCCAACCCCAAGAATACAAAAATTCTCGTCTCTTCTACCAATTGTGCAAGAAGTTTTGTCATCTCATTGACTCATGTGGGAACAAATCTATCAAGGGTACAAAGGCTAACGAAAAAAATTTAGATGAGGAACACTCTACTAATGAAATGGCTTCAAGTGCTTAGCATGCTACAATCCCTATTCAGGAGGTGTTTGTTCCTCAATTGAAGGATAACCTAGGCCCAGGCAAGGAGATTGTTTCTAAACCTTTTGTTGTACCTAATGACTTAGTCTTCCTGAACCTTGATTTTTCTGCCCCTGCTTCCAACCTTCCAACCCTAGGCTTTCATAAAATGATGGAGATGAATGGGGGGATGAAGTTATTAAGGAGAATGTACCAATTGGGGGATCTCTAATGGAGGAAAATGTGCAGGCTCTCTAGGAGAAGGTTTAGATTCTAGAAGTGGGAGATGAGCTTGAAGAAGGTGAGTATGTAAACCCCGAGACAAACCTATCTTTGGAGGACATGCATTACTTATCCCAAAAATGGGCAAGAAACCTAAGTGACTCTTTGGCTCTACTAGGCTTTCCTCAAGGGTCTAGTGATAAAGAGGATGAAGAGGGATGGTCCCAAGCTCCAACTAAATCCAAGAAGAAAAAGAAGTCAAAATTGGGAGGGGGAAATAAGGTGGGAAGACCTTCCCAAAAGGATTCCAGAACTAAAGATATTGTGAGGGATGTGGCTACTAGAAAACAAAGAACCTTGGACTCGATCACAGGGTTGAAGTCCAAGAAGAAGTAGCTTTAGTTGCTTCTTTGGGGTGTGGGTGGTGTTATATTCTTCTTTACGAATGAAGTATCTTTCCTAGAAAATAAGGGGCCTTAATAGCCCGTACAAATAGTTTTTGGTGAAATCCTATATTCTTGACAATAAAGTGGATGTTCTTCTCCTTTAGGAAACTAAGATGAAGAAAAAGGCCTTTGATAAGGCTATTTTGAGCATCTGGTCTAGCGTAAATTATTTTTTTAGTGAGGCTGAAGGAGCTTCAGGAGGTATAGCTACTCTTTGGAATCCCTCTAAACTTAAAGGTACTTTGTGTTCAACCAGTAAGAACAGTTCAATGATGACCCTTGAAGACATTGCTTCCCAAGAGAAATGGAACCTAATAAACATTTATGCTCCTAATTTGAGTAGGGAAAGAGTTTTTCTTTGGGAATAGTTAAGTGATGTTATTTCTTATAGAAAAGATGACCACTAGATGTTGGGAGGAGATTTCAATTCTCCTCTCCTTCCTTCAAAGAAGTCAAGAGGGCAAGACAATTATTCTAACAACACGATGGAGTTGGTTGAGTTCTTAAACTCGATGGGTCTTATTGATATCCCCCTCAAAGGAACTAAGTACACTTGGTCCAACAAAAGGAATGGAAACCATTTAATCCAAGTCAAATTAGATAGGTTTCTGATCTATGTCAATTGGAATAGCTCCCAATTCCTTTCTCTTTTAGCTCTTCCTAGGTCTGGTTCTGATCATAATGCCTTGGTGCTTAAAAGAAATATGGATTATAATAGGGGACCTTTCCCTTTTATATTTGAAGCTATGTGGAGTCTCCACCCAGATTTTGTTGCCCTTGTTAAAACTTGGTGGGAGGAACCCATAACTGGTACCCCAATGTATTTCCTAGTAGAAAAGTTGAGTAGAATAAAGAAAAGAGTGAAAGGGCAGAATAAGGTGACATTTGGCAATATCTTTGAGATAAAGAACACCCTAGGAAAAAGTTAAAAAGAGGTTTTGGATATTATGGAGGTTGGTCAGGTGGATGAAGAGATATGTGCTAAGGAAAGAGACCTCAGATCTCAATGGTTTAAGATAAACAAAAAGGAGGAAATCGTTTGGAAACAAAAGTCAAGGGTCCAATGGCTAATAGAAGGGGATAGGAACACTAAATTCTTCCACCAATCCACTTTGAAACATAGAAGTAAAAACATGATTAGATTTCTAGTGAAAGAGGATGTCTCCATGGTTACTACTGAAAAAGATATTGTGCGGGAAGTTGTTAACTTCTTCTCCACTCACCATATGGCTCTTGGAAATGATAATCAAGTAAATGCTAACTTTCTAGAAGTGATCCCTAAAGTTATTTATGATCTTTATTTAAAGATGATGACTAATTTTTTTTCTATGGAAGAAGTTAAAAAGGTTGTGTTCTCCTTTGGAGCCTTTAAAGCTTTTGGCCTAGATGGGTTCCCTCCTGCCTTTTTCCAGACCTACTAGGATATTGTTAAAAATGATCTTTTCAATGTTGCTAGGGAATTCTTTAGGTCGGGAAGGTTGCTAAAACAATTGAATGATACTTGTATAGCCCTTATGCCTAAAAATGTTGAAGCCTCAGTCATGAAGGATTATAGACCTATTAGTCTTTGTAATACGGTTTATAAAATTTTCTCAAAAATATTAGTGTTAAGGCTTAAACCGGTGCTTGGTAAAATTATTTCCCCAAACCAGAAAGGTTTTGTTTAGGGAAGAAACATTCTTGATGTTGTCATTTCCACCCATGAAATTATCCATTCAATGGACCACTTGAAGAAACCTGGGATGGCCTTCAAAATTGATATTTTTAAGGCTTACAATAGAGTCTCCTAGCCTTTTATTTTTTTTGTTCTTAGGAAGTTTGGGATAGAAGAAAGATTCCTGAAGATGATCTCTACTTGTGTTACATCCCCCATGTGCTTTGTTCTGGTAAATGGAGTCCCCCAAGGTTTTTTCTCTTGTGGTCATGGTCTTAGGCAAGGTGACCCCCTCTCTCCCTACCTTTTTATCATTGTTTTTGAAGTCCTTGGTAGGAACATCCAAAAATTGGACTCTAAAGCTCCCAAAGGTTTTAAAGCTATCTTGTCTCTTATGCCTGGTTCCCACCAACAATTTTTTGATGATACTCTCATGTTCGGGGAAGCCTCGGTGGGGGAAGCGGGTCTTTGGAAATAGGTTCTTAATGACTATGCTATTGTTTTTGGCTAGTGTATAAACTATGAAAAAAGAAAAAATTACTTCTTCAATACTGACCAACAAATTAAGGATAGAGTGGTTAAAATTTTGGGATGTTAGGAAGTTGGCTTACTTGATGCCTATCTTGGCCTACCTTTGATCTCTAAGAAGTTGGAAAATAATTACTCGAATCATCTGATTGAGAGGGTTCAAAACAAACTTGTTGGATGTGTTGGCATATGGATTGGGGATATTTTTTATGGATTATAATGTTGTCATTGATGGCAACTGAAGTAATTATCTCGGTCTGTAGGTCAGGATCTACTTATACCGACAAAAAATGTAGAAGACAGTGTGTTACCGGCAGAAAGCATGAAGAACAGGGTATCTAGTTAGTTTGTCGATCTGTATGCTTCATTGGATCATAATTTTGTGTTGTGGATCTCCTAGAAAGGTTTTTAAGCATGTATTTTACCTTATTGGTAAGTTATGTGGTGTTGCAGCAATCGGTGTACGAGTTAGGAGATTCGGTAGAATGATTTTTTGTTTATTTTCTCATTATGGCAGGCTCAATGAATGTAGCATGTCATGAATGTATAAGGAGTAGTTGTTTAATTGTTTCCAAGTTTGAGAGTTTCTTTTGGGTCCCAGCTATGTCTTAGCTAACCTTTATGGGTGTGCATTAAATATAACTTGTGATCTGAGCCGACTGTTGGAGAATATTTCATGTTTGTTGAAGCCGACTTAAGTGATTAAAATATTTGCTAGTGGATATATATATGAGATTGGTAATTCATTTTTGGTGTGAGGACGAAGTGGTGAGAAGGTGTGAATGTGCGAAAAGAGTAGAACAAATGTATGAGTGAACATTAGAAGATCAGTTGAGTAAGTTTTTCTTGAGTAGAAAAAGATAATTGTGAATCAGAACATAGCAAGTTTTAGGATCTGACAGAAGATTCAGAATCTGTTTTATGTGCTTCACCGGAACTGAATCTAGGCATTTGTAGATGTTATCTTCTCAGTTTATTTTGTTGTAATCACAAACATTTTGTAAGGCAGTGATCCTTCCTTATTTGAGCAGTGAGCTCTAAGCAATGTACCTGAATGCAAGTGCATTCCCTTTTGTTCATACTTCTAACAGAGTATAAATTATGGATTAATCTCCACCATGGATTTTCCCCTAACAGGGTTTCCACGTAAAAATATTGGTGTTATGGTATCTTGATCATCTTGTTTATGTGCTTGCATTTTTATTTTTGTTTATGTGCTAAAAATAATTTAAGATCTGAATTGAAATTCAAACTTGTTAAACACAGATTCACCCCCCTCTCAGTGTTCCCCGAGTCCAACAATTGGTATTAGAGTGCAATTCCTCTATAGAAGTTTAACAACTTGAGGTAGATCTTGGAATACAATGGACTCTAGTCTTCAACAACTGCTTATGGTGGCACTTGATGATCTCGATCAGTCTAAAGCAGAAGTCATGGAACTAAGAGCAAATCTTGTGGATGTTGAGAAATTCATTCAATCACTAAAGGATAGAATCAATGAGTCAAGAGAAAAGAGGAAGGAACTTTGTGATCAGCTGAAGCAAAAATAAAATAAAAACTTGGAAGATGTTCACCTGAATTAGACTCTAAAAGAGATAACTAAAGAATGTGAAAAAATTTCTAGAAATAATGCTACTCTGAAGCTTGAGATGGAATTTGTGGCAATGAAGCTAACTAAGGAGATTGAAGAAAGGAAGAAAAATGAGGAGAATCTGGCTCAATCCTTAAAAATAAAAATCTAAAGAATGCAATAGAGTAAATAATGGATTCATTCAGCTAGAGATTGAATTGCAATAGTCCAAAAATAATGAACGGGAACTTGAAAGACAAATAGTTATTCTCAGTAATGAACTCACTACTACAAATGAGTACAACAAGAATTTTAGGATCAGTTCTGCTAAGCTTGATGAGTTGAATAAAGGACAAAAGGATGCAAATGATAAGCGAGCTCTTGGATATGAGAGGGAAGAAAGCTTCGGATCTGAACATAAAGATTCTAGACAAAGAAATCAGATGGACAAGGGCAAAAGGTATCCGGTAAGATAGCCCAATGCTCAGAACTTTAATGCTTATTGCTTTGCATGTAATAAATTTGGTTATATGGCATCTTAGTGTAGAAGTAAAATAAATTCAAGCAGTCTATCATTACCCGGTCAGTGTTTTAATTACAAAAAGCTAGGTCACAATTCTATCAAATGCAGAAGTATGTCTGTCAATTTAAGAAATGTTAAATGCTATACTTGTGCAAGATTTTGACATGTTGCTAATCAATGCATATCATGAGGAAATTAGTGGAATGAGTGGTCTAGACAGATAAATCTGGTGTGTTATAGTTGCAACAGATTTGGTCACATTGCAAGATTCTGCAAGAACTGGAACATGGATAGGAGAGGTCTGGTATATCAAGAAAGAAATTCACAAAAAAATGACAGGAAAAGGAAAAGTGATTGTGGAAGAAATAAGAGATCAAATGAAGAAAACATGGGTAAGGAAGAGTGGATATGATGAAGGAAATAAGCCTGTACCGGAAGCTGCCTCTAGAAATCCCTCTGGTAATTCCTTCAGAAATTGAGCTCAGGCCATTGGCCTAGGGGGTGTTTCAAGGAAGACCCTTTGGCCCCTGTCAGTAGCTGGCACCAAAATGCAAAAAAAAATTAGTAGCTATGATTAAATTTGAAAAGGTATCAGTGATAATTTATGCAGGAACATGTGAAGCAGAAGGTCCGCAGACAAATTTTTCTTTTGTTGTCTAAAAAAATAGAGTTATCGGAACTCCTAGGGAAAATTATTTAATGCAACTAAAAAGGTTAGGTGCGCAAAGTCATAAAAGGGTATTTGGAACCCTCATTTTTCACCTTTCATTGTAGGAAAACATAAGGAGAGCCCCTGCAGCAAAATCTCAAAGGAGTAAAGCAAATTCCGTAGTGAATTCTTTAGGTACTTTAGTTGCTCATAGAATTTCAAAATTTTGTGCTTGGTAGAAAACCTTGTTCGGTACGGAAAGTAAAATGAAGAAAATGAAAGGAACAGTGACTTTGGATGAATATAGTAGTAGGAAGATCAAGGATATAAGAAATTTGTTGCCAATCAGTGAATTGAAGTGGCTTGAAGGTGCGAAACATAAGAATTTGGACATTTAGAATGAGTTTCCCTAATTCATCAACGCTGAGGTGATCAAGTTTCTCTTGAATAGATTGGATGATGATATCCTTACTCTAGAAAAACCCTATCAAATTTCAAGAGAGGTGATTAGAAATTTAACAAGATTATACAATATTGGAGATGTTCTAGAAAAGAAGTCAGTTCAAAATAAGGAAGTCAAAACCCTAACTGGAATGATAGGAGATCAAAGAGCTCTATTAATTTTAACAATCAAAGATCCAATAACGAGGTACATTGCAGATGGAATTTCGTATAAAATTTTCTTCAGAAATGGGGAAGGATCAACCTCGATAGGCACAATTTACATTTCGTACAAAATGATAATAGAAGATTAATACTTTGATCTATGCAGATTGATGAAGGATCAATTAATAGAAAATGTGCAATTGACGAAGGATACAGATTACGCCTTTAGGTTTGGTACCCTAGTTATATGCATTATGATGTATTTTTTGAATTGCTTTCCTTAAAATGACAATGTGGTATGGAAAGAAAGTGAACCTGTTTGTAAGAAAAAATATAAGCATTTCAATACTCTAGAAAATTGTGAGCAAGTTTATAAAAATTTATTTACAGAGTTGTTGAGAAAAATTGGAATTGTTGGCATCTCTCTTCTGATAAGAGAAGTTGAAGTTGGGTCCTCTTCTGGTAAGGTGGAGAAGAAGCAGAAAAGGGCTCTAGAGTTTGCAGATGACATTCCTCCAGCACACAAATCTCCAAGAACTGAAGAAAAAGGAAAAGAGAAAGTAATTGTGGATATACTAGATGAAGATTCTGATGATTACACTCCAAGAGATGAACCGAAATCAGTTGAACCGGATGTGGTGATAGCAAAAGAAAGTGATGAAGAAGGTGCTTTATTCAAAACAAATTTACTGCAGATTGTTCAGGAGGAAGATGGAATGCAAAAGATTTGGTTACATATGGTTAAAAGGACCATCATATGAACAGGACTCCATTGAGGACACTCTAGGTAGATACTTTTTGCACAACAATATTGAATTGGAAAGTTTGTAGAATGTACTTCTAGAAGAATTAATTGAATGTATCAGGGAGGTTATGGACTTTGTGCCTCTAGACAGGAAAGAGGAAGAAGTAATTTTACATCTAAAGGAGCAATTTAGGTTGTCTCTTGCCAAACTAAAAAAGAGAATGAATGTGTTAAGGTAATGCATTGACTCAACAAATAAGGTCTATAATTATTGTCTTCGGTGGCCACATGTGGTTGGTAAATACAAGGACAAGCTTGAGAAAATTGAGAGTGAGTTGATCAAAATCGGTCAGGATTACAATATGTTTCAGGACCATGATGGAGCTATCAAGAAAAAGATTCATGAGTTGTATATTGAGCATGCAAAGGTTCACTCTGCCAGAAACACTCTTATGGAAACCTTCTAGAAAGTGAAAGATCTAACTAAATGTAGAATGGAGCAGCAAATTGAGATTCTGAAGTAAGGAGAGAAGTTGGAAGAAGTGATTACAATTCCATAATCCCTTATTCAGATCATCAACCGGACATCAAAAAACAATAATTTGATAATAATTATTGAGATTGCAGTAGATGCTTGCAAGAAATTTCTTCCGGATATAAAGGATAAGTATAAAATCATTTTATGATTTGTGCAGCAGTTGTAATTTCTCAAATTTTGATCAAATTTATATTCAACAAAGGAGGAGACACAAAGCAATAAATTTTTTGCAAAAAAAAAACAAAAAGGAGAGAGTAAGCAGTAAATTTTTGTCATTGATTTCAAAGGGGGAGGAGAGTAGTGAAAAGTGTCTTAATATTCTAAGGGGGGGCAGTGTTTTGTTGTGTTTTTGAATTTTGAGTTTTGGTTCGGACACTTAGTCATTTTTCACTAAGTGTTGCCATCAATGCCAAAGGGGGAGATTTTTTATGGCTTCTATTGTTGTCATTGATGGCAACTGAAGTCATTATCTTGGTCCACAGATCAGGATCTACTTATATCGGCAGAAAATGTAGAAGATAGTGTGTTACCTGTAGAAAGCATGAAGAATAGGGTACATGAAGAATAGGGTATCTAGTTAGTTAGTCAATCTATATGCTTCACCGGATCATCATTTTGTGTTGTGATCTCTTGGAAAGGTTTTTAAGCATGTATTTTATCTTATTGGTAAGTGTTGTGGTGTTGCAGCAATTGGTGTACGAGTTAGGAGATTCGGTAGAATGATTTTCTATTTATTTTCTCATTATGGCCGACTCAATGAATGTAGTGTGTCGTGGATGTATAAGGAGTAGTTGTTTACTTGTTTCTAAGTTTGAGAATATTATTTTGGGTCCTAGCTATGTCTTAGCCAACCTTTATGGGTGCACATTAAATATAACTTGTGATCTAAGCTAATTGTTGGAGAATATTTCATGTTTTGATGAAGCCAAGTTAAGTGATTAAATATTTGCTAGAGGATATATATATGAGATCGATAATTCATTTTTGGTGTGAGGATGAAGTGGTGAGAAGGTGTGAATGTGTGAAAAGAGAAAAAAAAATGTATGAGCGAACATCAGAAGATCAATTGAGTAAGTTTTGCTTGAACAGAAAAAGATAATTGTGAATCAAAGTAGAGCAAGTTACAGGATCTGACACAAGATTCAAAATCTATTTTATGTGCTTCACTAGAACTAAATCCAAAAATTTGTAGATGTTATCTTCTCAATTCTTTTTTTTTGTAATCACAAACATTTTGTAAGGAAATGAGCCTTCCTTATTCGAGCAGTGAGCTCTAGGTAGTGTACCTGAATGCAAGTGCATTCCCTTTTGTTCATACTTTTAACAGAGTATAAATTGTGGATTAATCTCCACCGTGGTTTTTCCCCTAACAGTGTTTCCATGTAAAAATATTGGTGTTATGATATCTTGACCATCTTGTTTGTGTTCTTGCATCTTTATTTATGTTTATGTGCTGAAAATGATTTAAGATATGAATTGAAAGTCAAACTTGTTGAACATTGATTCACCCCCCTCTTAGTGTTCCCTGAGTCCAATAGGATGTAAGGGGAAGCTTCTTAGCTTGGCTGGAAAGGTTCAACTACTCACAACCTCCCTTCAGAATATTCCAATATACTAGATTTATTTCTCTTCAAAACTCATTCCTCTATAGGGGAAAAGATAGAATAGATTCAAAGAAGGTTTTTATGATCAAGAACAAAAGAAAAAAATAGACTATCCCTGGTCAGTTGGGAAAAAAGTGTACACTACAAAAAGGAGAGGGGGTTTGGGAATAAGAAGAATATCCATGCTTAACAAACCCATAACTACTAAATTTGGTTGGAATTTTCTTGAAGGCTCTAAAGAATGGGTAAAAATCTTCCAAGCAAAGTACTTGAGGAACAAGAATCGTGGCTATTTTCTCTCTTTGTCTAACCTGCCTAGTGGTTCTGCTTTATGGAATCATCTTGTTAAATTTAGAAATGTGTTGAAGCTAGGGGTAAGAAAGAGAATTGGGAATGGAAATAATACTAACTTTTGGAAGGAGCCTTGGATAGAGACTTCTACTTTGTCCTCAATAGATGAACTAAATCTTCTTAAACAAAACCTAAATAGGATATGTTGTAAAAAGGTTTATGACTATATTAACTGGGAGATGGAAGAACCTAAATGGAAGGAGTTAAAATTCCTATTAAGGAGGGATAATCTGAGAGGCTGGAGACAATTAAACTGGGGCTTGATCCTCCTAAGGTTGCATAATCTAATTAGGGAGGCTAAGTGGTTTGATAGAGAAAGGGAAGATGAGTGGCTTTGGAAAGGAATCTCTTCTAGTTGTTTCTTGATAAAAAAGGCTTATGAAAAACTGGTGAAGCCTTTGGATGCCATTATAGACCATTTATGGGATAAGGTGTGGTTAAAGAACTTGGTTCCCAAAATTAATTGTTTTTGGTGAATAGCAACTCATGGAAAAATTCTTACAATTGACAACTTGGTTAGGAGGGGATTCCAACTGGTTAATAGATGCTCCCTTTGGAAGCAGGAAGAGGAGTCAATTATGCACATTTTCTTTCACTAACAATTTGTGAGGGAGGTGTGGTCCTGCTTCTTGTCATTGTTGTCCTCTGATTGGGTGTTTCCTCACTCAATGAAGTTATTTATAGAAAGTTGGTTGAATTGTCCTTTCACCCACAATGTTATTTTTGACCTATGGAACCAAGTTCCTCCCTTTCTCACCTAGGGATTATGGAAGGAAAGGAATAACAGGATATTTAGGGAAGTGGAGAGAAGCAATCAAGAGGTAATTTTGATCATAAAAACATAGATTAAGGAAAACATTGAGGTTGGAAGATACAACTTCTCCAAAGTTTTCCCTAACTACAAATAAATGAGGATTAAATAGAATTGGGGAATAAGAAAGGATCTTACTAATCTCAATTGGTCAATGCTGTTAACCAGAAGAGCTACTATTTGGAGTCCTCCGCAGAAGAATTGGATAAAGTGTAACTTTGATGGGTGCTCAAAAGGAAACTTGGGATTAGCTGGGGCAAGGGGTTTGTTAAGAAACCACAAAGGGGAATGTATAGTGAGCTTCAGTGTGAATATGGGTGTATGTTCTAATAATAAAGTTGAAGCAATGGCTACGTTAGGGGGTTCAAAACTCTTAAGGAGCTGGGATTTTAAAATGTCATAATAGAAGGGGACTCCAAGCTAATAGTGGATATTCTGAATGAAGTGGTTGTGCCACCATGGGAGTTAAAAAATATAATTGATAAATGCCTAGTCCTGAAGAAATACTTTACCAATTGCAAGGTGCAACATGTCTATAAAGAGGGCAATAAAGTTGTTTACTGCACCACCAATGTGGCTCTGAGTTGTACAGGGTGGACCCAATTGACTAATGGTAATATGTCGAAGTCATTAAGAGACTTGATACTAAATGAAAATTTTGAAAATGATTATAATATGTAAAGGTGAAATGTAGAAGTTATGCGAGAAGTATGGGAGTCAAGTGGTGTTTAAAGTATTGTCATGTAATTATGATATTGGGAGTATGGGGTTGTATTTGAAGATCTCGACAGGAGTAATATTAATTATTCTTTGTGGACATTGATTTTGGGTGTCCAATGGTTCTCTAACTTTTATAGGGTTTTTCACCTAGAAGGAGAGAAGTGGGCCCAAAATGCTAATGTCTACAGTCAATATTAATGTTATGAGGGATGTAATGTATCTAAATATGATGTCTAAATTCAATAAACTGAAAGAAAGATGATTTATTGATGCTAAACCTAGAAATGCACACTGTTTGAAAACACGGTGATGTATGCAAAAACACCTAAGAATGCAAGTAAATAATAAAAAAATTATACAAAACTAGATAGGTGTACCTAGAATATGAAGTTTGTTGCAAATGGGCTCTGAAATCCTATAGAGTTGAATGAAAATGTTGACTGGTACACTTACACCAAGTTGGGCGACTTAGTCCAGTTTTGGGGAAAATCTACTAGAACAGGGATCTACCAAATGGGTACTCAGAAATACAAAAACCACTTTTCAGGCCTGGAAATAGGACTAATTCACCATATATGGTGACTTTCCACTTGGGAATTTTTGGAAATTCAGGATAGGATTTTGTAGCTTTTGGTTTGCTCTTTCTTTCTTGACAAGTGTTTGGTCCTGATTCTGCAAAAAATGGGTTGAAATTGGTCTTCAAGCTTCAGTTAGGGATTTGTTGACTTTGATGACTTTGATGGATTTAAAACACCTTTTTGACACTTTCCTCTTTGAAAAATCTGCATACAAGATCTGCAAACACACATGCAAAGAGGGGGAAAAGGGTTAAGGGTTAGAGTATAGGGGTTTTCCTTGGTCAAACCCCACTTTTGTAATCAAACCCTAGATAATGAAATGAAATGAGAAGAGAATGATGAATAAACAACATGCAATGTCACAAACTCACCAAACCCTTGATGTAAAAATCTGAAGATATGCAATGAAGTGCTCCAATGGATGACTTGACGATGCTTAGAGTGCTTAAATGCTTGATAATTGCTTGATTGATTAAGTGAATGAATGCTTGATTGAATGGGGGTTAAAATGAGAGGAATAACCCTTATTTATACTTGATTTTATATTTTTGATAGGAGGAAAATACTTGTTAGACTATGAGCAGCAAACAAAAGAGTGCAAATAACAACTATAAACACCCTACACCTCAAGATTAGCCTAGTTGGATTCAAAACAAAATAAAAACAACAAATAAAGTGGATTCACCTTGTCTTGAATCTATCCTTTGGTTGGCCCTTCGATCTTTGATGTTGTATGCTCCTTTGGTGGCAAGAGATGTAAGCTATGAGATGAGATGAGCATGGAAAAATGAGTGAAAATGGATGCAAGTATGGGAATTTGGCTAAGTATGGCTCAAGAGAAAATTTTGCAAGAGTTTGGCTAGCATAAAATGATCTCCTAAAATGAGAGAAAAGAGGGGGTATTTATAGAGAATTTTGGACTCTCTAGGGAAATGGATGGTTGAGATTGAGCCACCAAGATCAAGATGTAGGGCTAAGGTGAGTTGAGAACTCACAAGCCCTCACATCTTGACATGTGGCATGTGAAGTGGCTTGAAAATGATGATGTGTACATGAGTTGGAAGGAGAGTACATGACATGGAGGTAGTACATAGTACCTTAGGATTGGGAAAAGATCTCCTCACCTCATTGTCCCCATGTGGGTGAGAGGACATGTGAGGAATTAAAAATTCCTCAAATATCCTCATGGGGATGAGAGAAGGAATTTAAAATTCCTTGAAATGCATTGGAAGATTAAATATGAATTAAAAATTCACATGGGGAATGGAGTTCCTTCTCCAAAAGGAGAAAACTTTTAATAAGGTTGACTTAGGACACATGACATGGAGATTAGGTTGACCTAATTAAGTGATTAAGGTTGTCAAAGACAAATTAATGACATATTAGAGGCAAGTGGGAGATTAGGAAGAGTTCACATGTGACTTGATGTGACAAGTCAAAGATCACATGGGGAAGAGAAAAAGGAATTTAATATTCCTTGGAAGGATAAAAGGAATTAAAAATTCCTTGAGAGGTTGATTAGGCTAGTTAATGAAGGATTAGAGGGTTAGGTGGCTAAGAGAGATTAGAGGCCAACTTGCAAAAGTTGGAGGATGTGACACATCTTAATCAAGGATTAGGCATGTGCACATCCCTAATGATGAGATTAGGAGAATAATTAGGATTAAGAAAGGGATGTGACATGTGAGGAATTAAATAAATGTCATATTTATTTAATTCATTTGATGCAAGGGGGAAGGTATTTAATTATTTAACTAGATACCTTAGGTATTAGAAGAACTTTAGAGGTATTAATTAAATGATAGTGATATTACTTAATTAATGTGGATAAGGGGATGTTTAGATGAAAATAGATAAATTTGGATAAATTAAGTGTCCAAATTTAGGTGTCTACATTTTTCCCCTCTTTGAGATGGTATTACGAAGTAGCATCATTTCAAAGAATATTAAAACATAGAACCTAGAAGAAGATGGTTAGATTGGGAAAGATGCCCCAGTCATTCAAGGGAGTGACTAGGAAGGGAAACAAAATGATGAAAATTAGGAATGAAGGATTCCCCCTCGAGAGGACATGTGGGTTCAAGAGAACACAGGTGTGCTCTCGAAATGGAGGAGATGATGCAAGGGGTATATGAGGAAGATGATGCAAAGGGATGGGTAAGAAAGGATGAAAATGCGACAGGAGATTAGGAGGGGAGAGTGATGAAGGATGAATGGATGGGGGGGATTTTGATATATGAGAGGATGGAGATAAAATGTAATCCAAATGCAATTTGCCATCGTTCGGAGCACTGATTTTTTCTATAGCCAAAGACATGATACACCAAGGTATAAAGGACCAAGGTAGATTAGTGTCTAATGCATGAAACAAACACATCAAACAAGAAGGCTATCCCAACACCCCAAAGTCGTGATGACCTTGGTCGGGCTAGGTATTGGGATAACGACAAGCACACAAGGATTCCCCAGCGTAACACAAGACCTCAGGGATCTTGGTGGGTACTACGTGGGACAACCGAGAAGACAACAACAAAGAAAAGATCAAGATACACCCCTATTTTGACTAGTCAAAGCACGCCATGATATGATGGATCAAGGTGACCATGAAAAGTGATGATAGGTAGCTCAAATGATAAAACAAAATCCAAAAGCATCAAAAAATCGCAATCAATTTCAAACTTCCTTTGCCGTAGGATCAAGGGGATGGATGGGATTGATGAGGTATTATAGGAAGGATGCATCCTGTTGAGACAGATGATGGATACTAAACTGAAAGACCGATATGACGCAGGATATTCGGAACCGATTAGATCTTATCACAAAAGTGGATCTTGTTTGTTAAGAACCAGCTAGATAAGGGCATAGCTTGATGACACGACACAAGAGACACGACACGATATAGGAAACTAACACATCCTAGTGATCTAGGGGCTTGGGGGTCGATCAAAGATTAGCCTTGCCTACGTGAAAGTGTAGAGCCCTCGTAGTTTGATAA
Source organism: Sequoia sempervirens (assembly GCA_007258455.2). Lineage (NCBI taxonomy): Eukaryota > Viridiplantae > Streptophyta > Pinopsida > Cupressales > Cupressaceae > Sequoia > Sequoia sempervirens. Next base: position 30,450 of record VDFB02225654.1, on the reverse strand, counting down.
AAGGCTGATGATAGACCATGATGGAGACTTCAATGGATGACAGGATGGAAAAAGAAGAAATATTGATGATAGATGAGAAAGGATCATATCAAAAGAGCCTTGGGGGTAGATCAAAGGATTGACTGTGCCTACGTGAAAGTGCAGGGACAACATATGATATAACCCTAGATAAGGGGATAAAATGATGGGACCAATACGATGAGACAAGATAGACATGTTAGATTGGATAGGATGATGGTGACTACACAAAGCTCAGGGATGGGATAGTTATCCAAATCATCAAAAGAGGAATTGGGAGGATGATATGATATGATGGAGAGATGAGGGATGAAAAAGCAGAGGAGATTGAAAAAGATGATGTAAAAGAAGTGAAAGTAATGATGATGAGGTAGATGGCATTGGATTGTGTGGGGAGTATCCTAGAGCTAGATACCAATGACAAGGGATTATGAGATGGGATGAGGATAGAGGATAGGGGGAGGAAAATGATTGTTTGGATGGATTGGATAGAGGGACAAGGATTTGGATGAGGAAAATGTTACCAGATGGATAGATGAAAAGGGATGCTATGATGGAAGGATAGGAAGATAAGGATGGGGAGATGGATATAAGGATTGTTTGGAGGGATAAAAGATAAGGACGGGGAGATGGATATAATGATAAGGAGATGAGGGTAGGAAATGGAAGGGATTTCTCTGATGGAATGAATGATGTCTCCAAGGACTATATCACAAAGGAAGATAGATTCCCCCACTCTAGATATGTCATGTGCAAGGAGGCATGAAGGATGTAATAGAGAAGGATAGGAAAATAAAGGAGTGAGATGGATGAAGATAGGATGCATGGATAAGGAAGGGAGATTGAAGGTAGCATGATGGGTGGATAAGGAAGGTAGGCGATTGTGAATGAGGATTAGGATAGTGTGCAGATGAGGGGAATGTATGCTAAGAGGTGTCCAGAGCATGTTTATATGTTTTCCCCTATTGTTATCAAGATCACAAGGAGGATGGAATGATTGGAATAAATGAGATATTCCAAGCAGGATGTGTAAGATAGGTAGGATGGAGGGGATGAATGAAAATGGTGTATAGCAAGAAGACAAGTGCATAGCAGGCAGCATAGTAGATGGAGGGAATGCATATCAGGAAGTTGCCCCCAAGTGCAGATGGGGATTTACGCATGACACCTGTTTGCTAGGTTTTCATCATGGTACTTATCCAAGGAACTTGTTTGCAAAGTTTTCACCATTGGACAAATTATTTCTCTGTACTATTTTTTTTTATTTTTTAGATTTTTCAATTTTTTTTACTTTTTTGGATTTTTTTGACTTTTTTGGATTTTTTGACTTTTTTTGGATTTTTTGACTTTTTGGATAGCATGCGGAAGGAGATGGATAAGGATATGGAGGAAAATAAGGGGATTTAGAAGACATGCGATAAGGAGATGGATGAAGGACTCAAGCATCATGTTCGAGGTATTAAGAGCTCATGTTCGAACCGACTGTTGGATGTTGGTACAACCTTATTAGGGGAAATGGATTATGCAAGAGGATGAATTAGAGGGATTTGAGAGGGGAGATACGTGGGATAATGGGTGGGATGTTGGAAAGTGTATGGATGGAATGATGGGGTGGATATGTGATGGGGAGACGTGTTTAGGACCAACATTGGTACATGTGGTGGTGGATGTGAAAAGATAAGAGGATTAATGGATGGAGAATGTGGGAATAATGGAGGAGATGGAATAGTGAATTTCGAGACATAGGGACCCAAAACAGATTTAGGAGAGGGTGGATGAAAATGATTAGCTTTTGGATGAGCAATGTTGGATGTTGTTACAAATTTTTCATTTGAATGCATTGCATCTTTTTTCTTTGGGATCCACATGGTTTTGATTGTTGCTTTAGTGGGCCTTTGTGGCTGATGGGTTTGATTTTGATTTTGGATTTTATTTACTTTTTCTTTACCATGTCTTTTAGAGGGGACATGGGAAGCTTTAGATTCATGTGGATGTTTAGATTTATGCATTTTTAATTTGGCATCCAAAGTTCTTTTAGTAGCAATGGGATGGGTACGAGGAGAAGGATGACATGGAGCAATGGAGGTGGAGTATGGGGATTACATGTAGATGGAGGATGTTTAGGTATGTTCCTTTGTTGATCCTAATTATGGGATATGTGAGTGGGATTTTTATGATGGGTGACATGGATAGGTGATGGATGGATGGATGAAAGGATGAATATGACGAGATGGAGGGGGTTATTTTGGGATATAAGGGCCCAAAATGGACTTAGCGGGTGGAGGGACATAAGGACCCAAAATGGATGGAGCAGATGAGGGAGGAATATGGATGGTTGTTTTGAGGTGATACGATGGAGGAGGAGGGATGGCAGCATATGATCTAGTGGAGTGATGGGAAGAGCCTGTATTTCTTTTGGAAAAAGCTCATTGAGGACGTCTAGAGGTTGTACCAACATCTTTAGATTGTGAGTCTTGGGAAATAGGTCCAAGACCTTGCATGAATATTTGTTCTTTTACCTGGATGGGCTCTAAAATACCTTGCTCATGAAGGCCTAGAAATTTTCCTTGATAGTTCATTTTCTTGAGCATGTGATCCATGATAGGATTTGTGTTATTCTGAAAACATGATGTGAGTCCATCATTAGGTGGAGGATGATGGGTGGTATATACACTGTGTTTTTCTTTTGCAAGGAGGCCACCATGGAAGAATGTGAGAGTACCAAGGGGATATGCAAGTGGTGTGGAGATAGCAGTTTTAGGCGATGATGGGGGATCATGAGAGGGAGATGATGGGATAGCAGCATTTGGATGGGTGGTATCAAGAGAGGGATTAGGGGATATGATAGGATCTAGATTTGTGGTAGAGGGCTCATGCGATGGAGATGGAGATGGAGCGGAGGAATCTTTAATGACAAGGGGATCATGGAATTGAATGGATGGGGGACTGTGATCTTGAGGTGGACTAGATGGGATGGTAGGATCTTGATCTGGAGAAGGGGATATGTTGGCATGCTTTGGATCAGGCTCTTAGCATAACTCATTGTGTGCAGGAGGTATGATAATGGAGTCTAGGTGGGACTCTTTAAGTGGGGAAGATGGAGATATGGAGGATTCAAAACATTCATGGGAATGGACTTTAGTGACACTAGGAGTGGGAGAAGTGGATTGGATTTGGGTGTCGTCGATGGGTTCAACAGCTCTCGAAGTAGGAAGAGGGTGTTCAATGGATTCAGTAGATGTGATAGTAGGAGATGGGGGCTTAGTGGATTCAGAGGATGTGATGGTTTCAATGGTTTGAGTGGTGCTAGGGGTGGTATCATCAATGATAGGTGTTGGGTGGAGAAGGGTCTCGTCACTAATGACCGTGGATGATGAGTTGGGATGGCATGATTCCACAACTTCAAGGTGTGGAGTGGGAGATGTCTTCTTTGTTATAAGTCCTTGGAGAACTTCTGGAGTGAGAAACTTGAATACTCAAGGCTGAGATGGTGTGGTAGGAGTGGATGAAGGATTATGGATTAGTGGGGGATTAGGACTAGGGATTGGTGGACTAGGATTAGATGGGGGAATGGGATTGGATGTAGGATTGGAATTAGATGGAGGATTAAAAATTGGATGGAAGGTTAAGGTAAGGACATGGGAATGGTGAATTAGGACATGAGGATGTAGGTGGTGGATTGTAGTAAGGGTATTGGGATGGTGGATTAGGATGGGAAGATTGAGGTGGTGGACTGAGATAGGAAAATGTGGATGTTGGATTAGGATAAGAAGATGTGGATGTTAGATTAGGATAGGTTGGTGTGAATGTTGGATTAGGATAGGAAGGTGTGAATGAAGGATATGTTGCATATGCGGTCGAGGAAGATAGTGAATATCCCTTGTCAAAGGTAGTGTAAGGAGTGTGATTAGGCATGGATGAAGACATAATAGGATAACTCGAAGGGGTGATTGGATTTTGGAAAGTGGGTGGAGAAAGCTTACTAGCAATGATAGTGTCAAGGGAATCTATGTCATATTCCTCTTGATCGACAAGACATTCGTTATCGTTGTCGACGTAATTAGGGTTTCCCTTGACTAATATTGATGGAGGATAAGGATTCAAGATGATGAAAGGATAAAGAGGATGGATCAAAGATTTGGGATGGGAATGGACTAAAGCTCAAATTGGGATTTAGATCAAGCTTAGATCAGGATTGGATTAAAGCTCAGATTAGGATGATCGAATGATGCAATGGAATTGATTTTGATGATCAGATTTGATTATCAAAGGATGATTACAACATCGAATTTGCTTCGAGATGGAAGTAGATTGATTTGGTCGAAGGTGATTGGATAGGGATGCGATTGGATTGGATTGGATAAGATCGATCGATGATTGATAAGATCGACTGATGGATTGGATAGGATAACGAAAGGGATTATAAACCCCGTTCAGAGATTACCCTAGGTGGCATAGGATACTAATTGATTAGATTAAAGGATAAATGGATGATTACGACATCGAATCCATTTTGAGATTGAAAATTGATTGATTGGGTCGACAATGATGATTAACCTAGGACGGATGGAAATCCTAAGCAAATGTTGATGATGACGATCAAATTAGGCACTTAGGTCAACTTGGATAATAACCTGAAACAAAGTTCAGAGGTTTTGGATGGGGAATATGATGATTTGATTAGAGAAATGGATGATAGAAATAGATGAACAAATACTCAAAATGAGTAAACGATTGACCGAAATGGATGAACAACCGCTCAGATTAGGAGGTTGACTTGTGGAATGGATGAATGGTTGAATAGGATGAAATTGAAGAAGATGGAGAGAGGGATCTTAGGATTTGTTTTGATATCCAAAGATCTTGACTGTAGATGGACTAAAGCATAGATTAGTGTTTTGGTTAAACTCATATTGGGATTAGATTAAAGCTCAGATTAGGATTGGGTTGAAACCTAGAATTATTGGAGGATGTGATGGGATTGATCCTACACCAAGTTTGGAGGTTTAAAGGGCGTAAGGTGTTGACAATCAAATTTTTCCAGATTCGGCAATTTTCAAAAATTGTCAAATTTTGCCATTTTAGGAAACTTCATGGACACACTTTTGAGAGCCTAGTTTTTTCCCCAAAAATACCCAAAACTAAGATAGGATGAATTTCCAACTAACATCCTAAATTTGAGACATGCATTCCGAGTTATTAACGAAAATGATTTTTCAAAAACTAAAAAAAAACACTAATTTGTGATTTTGAGGGTCAAGATGAAAGTTTGAGGCCCTGAAAATGTGGCGAAATGGGGACCAATTGACTCAAGGTTGGTTGGGAATCCACATGCCACCTCATAATGCAACCACCCATAAAATTTTAGCTCAAACAGACATCCAAGTCAAATGTTATGGCCCCTAGAAGTTTCGGCATAAAAATTAAAATTCTCAAAACGAAGTCCAGGTGATTGGGATGGATGATCTGATGATGGATATGGACTCTAATGATGTTCTTAGTAGCCTTTTTGTGATTTTGGTGATGAAATGATGAATTTCAGAAAAATGTTGATGACGAACAAATGGGTGCTCGAAATAATTGATTGAAGGGTAGAAAATGTTGTTTGAAGGGTGGGTCTGCCCCGGGATGAGGTCAGGTCCGCCTGTGGAAGGGGGCAGGTCCGCCTGTGCAGGAGGGCAGGTCCACCTATGCAGGGGGGAAGGTCTTCCTGTAGGGAAGGTCCACCTGTACAGGGGCAGGTCCGCATGTGCAGGGGAAGGTCCGCCTGTGTTAGATTACGAGCAGTAAACAAAAGAGTTCAAATAACAACTATAAACACCCTACACCTCAAGATTAGTCTAGTTGGATTCAAAACAAAATAAAAACAACAAATAGAGTGGATTCACCTTGTCTTGCATTGATCCTTTGGTTGGCCCTTCGATCTTTGATGTTGTATGCTCCCTTAGTGGCAAGAGATGTAAGCTATAAGATGAGATGAGGATGGAAAATGAACGGTTGAGATTGAGCCACCAAAATCAAGATGTAGGGCTAAGGTGAGTTGAGAACTCACAAGCCCTCACATCTTGACATGTGGCATGTGAAGTGGCTTGAAAATGATGATGTGAACATGAATTGGAAGGAGAGTACATGACATGGAGGTAGTACATAGTACCTTGGGATTGGGACAAGATCTCCTTATAAAGGAGGTCCTTGTCCCCATGCGAGTTAGAGGACATGTGAGGAATTAAAAATTCCTCAAATATCCTCATGGGGATGAGAGAAGGAATTTAAAATTCCTTGAAATGCATTGGGAGATTAAATGTGAATTAAAAATTCACATGGGGAATGGAGTGCCTTCTCAAAAAGGAGAAAACCTTTAATAAGGTTGACTTAGGACACATGACACGGAGATTAGGTTGACCTAATTAAGTGATTAAGGTTGTCAAAGACAAATTAATGACATATTAGAGGCAAGTGGGAGATTAGGAAGAGTTCACATGTGACTTGATGTGACAAGTCAAAGATCACATGGGGAAGAGAAAAAGGAATTTAATATTCCTTGGAAGGATAAAAGGAATTAAAAATTCCTTGAGAGGTTGATTAGGCTAGTTAATGAAGGATTAGAGGAGGGTTAGGTGGCTAAGAGAGATTAGAGGCCAACTTGCAAAATTTGGAGGATGTGACACATCCTAATCAAGTATTAGGCATGTGCACATCCCTAATGATGAGATTAGGAGAATAATTGGGATTAAGAAAGAGATGTTACATGTGAGGAATTAAATAAATGTCATATTTATTTAATTCATTTGATGCAAGGGGGAAGGTATTTAATTATTTAACTAGATACCTTAGGGATTAGAAGAACTTTAGAGGTATTAATTAAATAATAGTGATATTACTTAATTAATGAGGATAAGGGGATGTTTAGATGAAAATGGATAAATTTGGATAAATTAAGTGTCCAAATTTAGGTGTCTACACTATTATTTCTCAAAAATAACACATCACAGGCTGACCTCAAGGGTAAGAGAATAAAATCTTGCCAGAAAATTGAAATTATTTTTATTTTTGTGCCCAGTGGGACTAAGTCACCCTAGGTGGCAACTTGGTCCCACCAGGGCATTTTTATTGGGTGTCTGAAATTAAAGTACACTAAATAAGGTCTAATGGGAATATCCACGAAAATACACTTAATTTAGGTCGGAAAGTGCATTAGTGGGTCATTTTAACATAAGAAAGGGTTGAATTAGTGAGGACAAGTCTAGAAAAGTGTGAGTTTGTTACAACTCTTTGCAACACTTTGAAATAAGACTTGGTAAGTGATAAAAAGGGGATATTTAAATGAATTATAATGAAAGAGTCCTAGAAAATTGTGAAAGTGAGTTACAACACTTCACAAAACCTTTGAAAGACATCCTAGAAGTCTTAATGATTCTCAAGGGTCTAAGACCTAATGTGAATATGTTGGCCACATTACAACATTAAATATAGGCAAAATCAAGCCAAAGTCCATAAGAAAGACTCAAGTGAGCGTAAAAATGTCAACTATACATTTTTTGGTGACACATTCTTCATCCTGAGAGGTGATTGATAATCACATGGAGCTATCCAAGTTGTTAAGGGTTGTCATTTCAAATCATGTTGATTTACCTTGTGTCAGCTATTTTTGAATTTGTAATGTTGAGAAAGGTATGATAATTAATAAGATTTTTAATACTGTTAAGAAAAATGATGGGGTTTTTGTACTGGGAATTGTGTCGCTAGCCTTCACAAAAAGAAACTTCTCAATTCAACATTTTTTTATCAGGCCTAGTTGTTATTTGGTGAAAGAGTGTTTGTTGCATTAAGGAAAGAAAGCAGGAGTGGGAGATTATGAAGAAAATCTCACTACAGCCTAAGAATTTGTAGAGAAGCAAAATGGGAGGCCCACGGAAGCGCACTGAGCCTCCTAACTGCCAGGCCCTTAAGCAAAATGTGGATTTATGGAGGCTTTTCAAAAATGTTGGAATGGTTTCGTTCTTTCAATCTCTGAAGGGATACAATGAGAATTTAACGATCAAGTTCAAAAAATTCCTAGAGGAAAGGAAGTGTAACCATTGGTGCGGTGAAGTTCTAGGTCATGACGAGGTCCATAGCTGAAGCAATTGGTCTACAAAATCAAGGGATTAAAGTTGCAAATAAAAGTGGGGTTGACTATCAGAAGTTTGTAGACAAATTCTTGCATGAAGGGGAGAACCTTAAAAGATTCCAGAAAGGGTATGCTAGGTTGGAACTCCCTCCTCCCTTTGCTTTAGTTAGCCTATTTGTTATGCGGTATTTTACTTTAGATGGAAGGTATATGTCAGTACATGCGTACCATTTTCCCCTGCTCAATCACATTAGGTATAGAGAGAGAGTTAATTTACTCTTTTACTTGTTTTCCCTACAACTCAATATTGAGAAGGGTGCCAGTCCTCCCCTACACCAAGGTTTGATGTTAACCCTATATAAGTATGCCTTGGATCTAAATCCTCACAATAACCCTTTGGCCGGTAGAAATGATAATCCCAACCGTATTGATGGGGATAATGAGGAACTGCCTATTGATGAAAATCATGTTGTTAAAATTCCTACAATGGAACCTAATCCTCACCTTCCTCCTATAGTAGATGCTAGGAGGGTGCTTATTCTTGCAATGAGCCAGTCCCTTGTGGCCAATGTTTCCAACCCCTCAACTCCTATGTTGCAAAAAAGTGAGGAAAAAGGATTTTATGAGATGGATCTCATCAAGCTACGCCGGAGAAAAGAAAACACTCGCCTTTGTTGTTGGAACTTCCCAAGGCAAAGAAATTCAAAAGAGATATAAACCCTGGCAATGCCATTAATATTTATGAGGAAGGTGTGCATAATTGTAAAGTACCTTGCCAAATTTGACCCAAAAAACTTGAATTTCTGCCTTAGGGATTTTGATAAACACTTTGTGTGCAACCTTGTACTTGTTGGTTTTATGTTTTAGATTGCTTTGGTTGGGATAGATGTGATTGCCATGATGAATAAATGATATAAAATAACTTCTAAGATGTCTTCTCAAACTTCTACAATGCAAATGTTGCTCTTTTTGTACTTTCAAGAGAAAAGACATGAAACTAACTATGCATAAATGTACCTACAGCAATAAGGCATTTTACTAAACACTTGGCATGCAAACTTAGTTCAATACAATGCAATTATATATGAGGGACATATTGTCAAATTGTTGTCATGCAATTACTAGATGCAAAGAACTACTACAACCATTGACATTTTGTTATACAATTTGTGATCAAACTCCTTATGTCTCCAATGATATTTCAATAACATGAGAATGTTTACAATCAAAAAATGGAATGCAATAGCTTTCAACTCTAAATGAAAATATCTATATGAATTGACCAAGATTCTTGGCTTTCAAAATATCATATGCAGCTGATAAACTTGCAATGGCAGCCTTTCTAACTTTTGACATAAAATTATTACAAGCTGATATGGATGATTACATAGAATTATGATGACCTCTTGCTTAAACAATGCAGACCCTATCAATGAAATGCAAAACACTATAATGGCTAGCTTTATATGATTCGATGGAACCTGTTAACGATGGCAGACTTCACATATAGAATCGATCTCACTTGCTGATGAAGCCAGTGACCTTTCCAATGTAGCGCCTGGTCTTCTATGCTCCCAACAAAGTCCCTTGATTTTTCTCAGAATTTATCTGGGCTTCTATACACCAAATCATCCTTCTTTCATGGTCGCCCTTCTTTAGATCTGAAAGTGAAGAATATGAAATGTAGTCTTCAAAATTGTCCTTTCTCCAGCATCATAAACAATTTCCAGGCTGCCTAAGATATGCCAATACAATCCTCAATGAAAATTGATGTGTACAAGGGCTGATTATGATGAAATCAACCTTCCCCAATGGCTGCTAATAGCTTGAGTTTACCACATAAATTATTCACCAATTCCCACCAATCAAAAATTGGCCTTAGGCCATAATTTTGCACAATGAGAAGAACTAAAATATTCTCCTCTCTCAACTAGCTAGGGTTGGTGTCACACAACTGAAACTAGCAAACTTAGAGAATTTTACTTCTCCAGCTGTGACAAGCATTCAAGCTCTTCAGTATTCAAAAAAATGTAATTGACTTCATGATGTCTCAAATGCCCTCCAAAAGCCCCTTATAAAGAATTGACAAGAGATTTCAAGAAGCTTCTAGAATAAATTATTATTTTATTCTTTCAAGTGACTTTTTGATATTATTTTATTTTTAGTCACTTTTAATATTAAATTAATTAAATATAATGTTACTTTTTAATATTTTATTTTTTTAATAACCTTATAAGTAATTAATTTAATACATTCCCCTTATTGCTCCAAATTGGGGACATGACAATAATGAGGAGGGGAAGGAGACTTTGTAGGGGCAAGGGAGTAGAGGAAGTGGTGGTAGAAGATCTTCCCACCTAGTAAAAGCTTCCTCAAAGGACAAAAAAGGAAAATAGAAAATGACTATGTGTGATGAGGAAGACCTAGATTATGAAGAGTTTGAAGCCCAAGAGGAAGACAATTTTGAGGATATGGATTTTGAAGACTCGGCTTATGATATTGGGGAAGAAGGAATCGATGAGGATAAGAAAGAGGAAGAGGAGGAACAAATTAATAAAATTGAGGAACAAAAGAATGATGTTGAGAATGTGCAGGATGCTGGGAATATGGGTATGGAGATTAATACTAAGGACTTTAGCACTGAATTCTTGAAGAGCAGACTAACTTTTCTGTAGGTTTAGTTTGATGATATGGAAAATGCCTTAGTTATGCTAATGAAGGTAACTAATAGACTGATGAGGAGGGCAATGCTGGGAGCTACTTCTGGAGAAGCCAAAATTACTAGGAAGCTGAAGAAATAAGGGAAGCTAGATGCCTTAAAGATGTAGATGAGTCTGAGGGACCTGACTAGAGAGAGGACATCTCTCTCATGGGAGAATATGGAGACCTATTGAGGAAAGCCAAGTAATGGCTTATTGTTGCTACTTTGATGACTGCTTTCCATTTTTTGTCCTTTTGTTTCATAATCTTGAACTGCTATTTTATAATAGCTATGCTATGGTGGAATACCACCTGGGACACTATTGACTTAATAAATGGTTTACGTAGTTTTAAGTTTGCTATTAGAAACTTACTATTTTTTATTATTACTGGCTGGACTATGGTTATTATGTTAAATGATGGCCTGCATGCTAATCTGGTTGTTTTATTTTAGTTCTTGTTGGTGTTGTTGTTTCCCACCTTTTTTTAGTTCCTTTTTGTTTGTTGGATGTAACCATTGGATTAGGACCCTTCCCTGCTTAACTAATCAAAAACTAAGAGTTGTTATAAATTTTGAAGGTGAACTTCATTACATTCTCTTACTGCCTACAAAATAAAAAAAAATCATTATATTCATACTATTTTGTAAAATTGCATGTTAGAAAATACTAGGTGTTATAAATCTTGCAACCCACATACTGTTGTAAAACCCTCTACACATAATAGCCCAATTATTTAGTCACCCCTTAGGTCAATTTGGATATTTTTATGTATCCCCCTCCTACAACTCCTCCCCATGCTCTCCACCCTTTAGTTTTGAACATGTAGAATGAAATAACTGACAACCTATAGACACCTAAAAATGTCTTGAGTACATCACACACCTCAATTTCACTTATTAACACCATTTCTACCATCATTCACCTAATTCCTCTACTTAATTAAATAATGTCCAATTATTTAGTTAAATTCACCTTTTTCTCCTATTAATTAAATAATTAATTTTATTTGATTAATTCATCACCTTCATGCTAATTTTCTTACCTTTTGATTAAATAATGTCAAATTATTTATTTAAATGCCATTTTCCCTCTTTGATTAAATAATTCTTAATTATTTAATTAAAGATCCTAATTCTTCCAACTTGCACAATTAAATGATTTTCTTAAATTTTTTAATTAGCTAATTATTCCTCCAATCCTTCAACTTGCATAAAGCATATTCTCATGGAATATTCCATTTTCAAATTCAAATTATTCCCTCCACATGGATATCTCAAACATGTATTTCCTAAAATTAAGGGATTTGTTGAATTATCATGAATTATGGACCTTTGATTAAATCTTTGAAGCATTCCTTCATGGATTATTGACCCTTGATCCATCCATTAATCCAAACTCACCTCCTCAATTCAATTTCATCCATTGATTATCATTTTTAATCCTCGCCATTGATCAATATTTCAAAAATCTATAAAAGCGAAGCATTTTAAATGAATTGATATTCACAAACTTAATGCAAACTTACTCTCTTGAATGCATTACTCACCATTGAGCAATTTGAAATATTTTCTTGTGTGAATCATTTTCATTCATCAACCCAAAGCTTTTTCATCAACATTGATTAGGAAAAATTGAGCAATCCACATCTATACCACTCCAAATTTGCACTCAATCCACAATGAGATTGCAGGTTTTCTTGCTAGTGTTTTCAATTGGTTATAATTTATATTTCTTTCATGTTATTTGAATCATTTTAGCAATATTTACAAAATTTCATTGGGGTATGACTTTTTATTGATCAATATCTTGTTTTATTTGTTTTATTTCATTGTTATTTGATCAATTGAGCTAACATACTTACACAACCCACATTGTCTTTTCCAACTTGCAATTATTTTGTGCATTTTTTCCAATCATATGTAGAAATTGAAATACAAATTTTACTCTAACTAAGAGTTGTTATAAATTTTGAAGGTGTTTTTCATTAGATGTGTATAGTCTAAATAAAAAAAATTACAAGACATTCATACTATTTTGTAAAATTGTAGGTTACAAAACACTGGGTGTTATGAAACCTGCAACCCACCGTAGTGTAGAAAAAATTATCCCTTTACATTTTCACACTTAATTTGAGAATGATTAATATTAAAATGAACCTAATGTGGCCTTGATCTAGTGTTGTAATGTGTTTTACACATTCACATTAGATTTAGGGCCCCCTTAAATTTATCTATTTTTTCCTTAATTTAGTATTCAAAAGTTTATTTATTTACACCTTCACATTAAGTTTTGGGCCCTCTTACATTTATGACCTTCATATCATCATTAATAGGCCCCTAAGAACCTTTAATATGCATCATGAGGCTTATTTCAACTGAGATCCTAACATAATCAACAAATACACTTAATATCTTAACTCCCTGACATTTCCTCTGCCCAAAAAGGCCTGGTGGGACCCATATGCCACTTTGGTCATATTAGTCCCACACAAATGGTACCTATATGCCACAAGTGGTTTATGAGTCCCATTTGGCTCCTTCTTAGGTTTTGAGTAGGAAATCAAGGTTTTGAATTCAAATTTCATGAATTTCGGCATTTGGGATCTGATAAATGGTAAGTTGGATGAAATGCCTATATAAACAAGGTTTCAAATCATTATTTCACCTAAGTATTCATGATATCAACCTAAGAAATCAATAATCAAGCATCCTAAGACTTCACAAGAGCCTCATAGAATATTCAAGAGCATTTCTAAGGCATTCAAAGGCATATTTCTTCATCATTATATCCATCATCATGTCAAAGGAATAAGGCATCAAGCATGTTGTTGAGCTAGTATTGTGATGTAGCATTCAAGATCCAAGTTAAGAATTGTTTCATATCCAATTCAAGATCAAGATCTACATTCTTCATGGCCACTTCATGTTAGATTGTAGACCTACATTTCAAGACATCATTCAAGGTATCATTATTCATGTTTCATATTTCATGTTTCATTGTTTTATCACAAGGTTTAATTACCTAAATGGGGTTTGACCAAGGAAAACCCCTATTTCCTAACAATCAACAAGTTTTTCTCTCTCTACATGTGTGATTACAGATGTAGGTGTTTTGGAGCTTGAAGGATCTTTGAAGACTAAGTTGCAAGATTGAAGAAAGTTTTCAGAGTTGTCTTCTTCCTTGCAATATCACAGAAAGTCACCTATAGGTTGCAAATTAGGGTTTTTGAATAAGATATTTGACAAGAAGGAAGCTACAAGAGATCACCAGAGAATACCAAAATTTTAGTCACACCTTGATACTGGAACTAAATCATGACTTGTGGCATGAGTCTCAGTACTACCTTTTTATAAGTTTCAAGAGAATCAGATCAATCCCTAAGAGATTCCAATTTTTGTACAAAAAACCTAGTCTAGGACTAAATCACCAAAAATGGCATATGAGTCCCAATGAGCCTCAAACAATATAATTTCAGGGTTTTGGAGCTTTTTTTGACCTCATATTTCTTCTAGGTGTACCTTTGTTCATTCTTAGTTTGTTATCCTAATTTTTAGTTTCATTTCCTAGGTCATCTAGTTAGGTTTTGCATGTTATATTCATTTATTTTCTTTCCAAGCCCTAGATTGGTGGTGAACCCCCCTTTTAGTCTTTAATCACACCCCTAGGATGGCCTTCCAACATATCTCTTTCATCCATTCCATCCTTGTATTGATATCTCTAGGGTTTTCCTTGAATGAAACTTGAAGAAAATTGGTCTAGGTCACTAAACCCTAGTTTGTGTTCCATCCCCCAAAAGATAGTACACCTATTTTCTTCATTTCACCCTCATACTATTGTAAAACCCTAAACACATAACAAATCAATTATTTAGCCACCCCTCAAGTCAATTTGGTTAGTTTTATGTATCCCCACATGCAACTCCTCCTTGAGCTCTCCACCCTTTAGATTTGAACATGCAAAATGAAATAACTAACAACTCACATTATGTTTTCAACCTATAATTATTTTGTGCATTTTTTTAATCATATGAATAAATTGAAATGCAATTTTTACTCTAACTATAAGGTGTCACAAAATTTGAAGGTTTTTTTCATTACATTCGTACTATCTAAGTAACAAAAGGTTTTTAGTACATTCATACTATTTTGTAAAATTACAAGTTGCAAAACACTCAATGTCATGAAACTTGCAACCCACATACTTTTAATAACCCATTACAAGTAATAACCCAATTGGTTAGTCACCTCTCACCTCAATTTGGTGTATTTTATGTATTTGCTACCTGCAACTCCACCCTCAGATCTCCAACCTTTAGCTTTGAACTTGCAAAATGAAAAAACTCACAACACGCAATGTTTTCCAACTTGCAATTATTTTGTGCATTATCATATTTAAACACATCTTCTCAAAAAATAATACTTATTACAATTTAGATCACATATTTACTCATGTCAACCTCTAATGCCCACAGACTCTACACAAAAACCAAAGAAAGCGATGGGGATAATGGCTTGTTGCAGAAGATACCAAACCAATGACTTTTATGGTGAAACTCCCACCCATAATGTTGACCACTAATAAAACATGGGAAACACTAGCTAATGATGCCTTTATATCCATGTTTCCATCATCGTAATGTTTCTCTCATCTTCCAAATTCATCATTTTATCCCCCATCTTGGTGATTCCCGCACTGTGTTATTCCATCATGTTATATATGTTGTTATGTATGTTTTAATGCATTTTTCTATGTTATCATGCCTTTGACATGTGTTTTTTTAGGGAGAACAATCACATCCCCTTCTTCATATGATTTCCCACAAATGCATTAATAGGAAATAGCAGACTAAAAACATAAGTCTTTGCCTTAATAGGCAGGTTCTAACAAAGATGAGGTAGGAACATTGTAAAAGCATAGGCTATGAATGAATAATGGGTGAAATTGTGATTTCACCCTTATTAATGTAAATTCTAGTATAAATTCTATAATCAAACATAATCATCTGATACATTCAAGGTGCAACATAAAATTATTTTGAGATTACTAAAAATTGAAACAATCTAGAATATTATTGATGCCTCTAAACATGTAGAAGAAAAAGTAAATTCAACAAAGACAAACCTATAAAATTCAATACAATTTCATACTCACACAAAACTTTGGTAAGTATGGTGAGTTTTTTTTTGGAAAATCACATGTGATACTAAACTTTCCTCATGCATCTCATACTTCCAAATTTGAACAAAAAAATCAAGAAACAACCCCATACCTTGAAAACTTGCTACCAATTCTTTTAAAGAATAAGTAGTGATACTCGTTTACAATGCCTACCTTAAATTTAGAAATTTCCTAAATATGGAGTGAGTGTATTCTCTACCACTCAACCATTACAAAAGGAGAATTAGTACCATTTAAACTACTTCATCTTCTAGAAGACCTATGCATGTCCTTCCTCTCCCCATATCCACTAAAACTAGCTAAATTTAGCCTCCATTATGGATACGGCTCCCCCATTCCCTTGATGCATTGTGGTGATATAATTAAAAACTAGCAATCATACCTTAGTGTGCAATGGGTACACCGAAGAAGTATGGAAGGTCAATTAGGGAATTTTTTGGTCTATATTTTACATACATTTGTGTATCATGCATGACATCAATTGGTAGGCCATTTAGAAAATGATGTTATTTGTGAAAAAAAGATCTCAATGGAGAAGTGGTAGCTTTAAATCAACTATGCATCTACTTATAGGGATCCAAACACAACTAAAATAAAACCTCTAAATTATGAAGATAATAAGGCTCCATTACCAATAGGTCTCAAGGGAGAGAGGGAGAGAAGGAGAGAAGGAGAGAGAAATATAAAGATAGAGATAGGAAGTGATATATAGATAGGGGTAGAGAGTGAAAGATATAGGGGTAGAGAGAGATGGATAGATAATGAGATAGATATGAAGGGAGATATGTAAGAATTTAAATATGGAGAGATAGAGATAGAGATAGGGAGGGAGAAACAAGGAGTGTGTGTATGAGAAAGAGAGATATGGAGAAAGATAAAGAGATAGAGAGATATGTATAAATAGATAGAGAGGGAGAGTTATGGAGGGAGAGGAATAGAGATAGGAGAGAAGTAAAGATATATACAAAGAGGAAGTGGTAGGGAGAGGAAAAGAGGGAGAGATAGATAGATAAATATATCTTGGGAAAGATAGAGAGGATGAGAGAATAAAAAATAAAGACAAAGAGAGATAAATATATAAAGGGGGAGATGGAAGGAGATAGGAAGAGGGAGAGGGAGAGGGAGAGGGAGAGGGAGAGGGAGAGGGAGAGGGAGAGGGAGAGGGAGAGATAGAGATAGAAAGAGGGAGACAGTGAAAGAGGGGGATATGGAGAGAGAAATATAAAGATATAGGAAGTGATATATAGAAAGAGGTAGAGAGGGATATATATAAAGAGAGAGTAGGATAGATGGAGGATAGATGGAGTAAATAAGAGAGTGAGAGAGATAATGGGATATAAATAGAGAGGGAGAGGGAGAGGGAGAGAAGGTAAGATAGAAATAGAGGGGTTAAGAGTGAAAGATAAAGGAGATGATAGAGATAATCAATAGAGAGAGGGAGAGAGATAGAGATAGGGAGGAAGAAACAATGAGTGTGTGTGAGAGAGAGTGAAAGAGCTATAGAGATAGAGATAGAGATAGAGATAGGGAAGGAGAAATAAGAAGTTTGTGTGTGTGTGTGTGTAATTGGGAGATATTAAGATAAATATAGAGAGGGAGAGATAATTATAAATAGATAGAGAGGGAGGGAGAGGGAGATAAATAGAGAGGATAGAGAAGTTGAGAGATATAGAAAGAGAGAGTGATAAGGAGAGAGGGAGAGATATGGATAGAAAGAGGGGGAGATATAAAGATATATAGTGGAAAAGATAGAGGAGAAAGAGAGAAAGAGAGGTAAGGAGAGGTAAGGATATAGAGATAGGAAGAGAGATAGAGAGGAAGATAGGGATAGGGAGAGAGATAGAGAGGAAGATAGAGATGGAAATGGAGATGGAAATGGAGAGAGAGGGGGGGAGAGAAATAGAGATAGAAAGAGGGGGAGAAAAAGAGAGAGGGAGAGAATGAGAGAGGGAGAGATGGAGTAGAAAGACAGAGATAGGAAGTTAAATAGAGAGGTAGAGAGAGGGATATATAGAGAGAGGTAGGGAGAGGTACATATGGGGATATATATATAAAGATATATAGTAAGAAAAAGAGAATGAGATCTCTTTATATCTTTGTCTCCCTCTCTATCTTTATATTTTTTTATTATCTCTCAATCTCTCTCTTCCTCGCTTTCCCCTATTTCTCTCTATATTTATCCTCTCTATCTCTCTCTCTCTCTCTCTCTCTCTCTCTATATATATATATATATATATATATATATTTCTCATATTTCTCTTTATCTCTCTATCTCTCTTTACATTACTCTATCTATCTATCTCTCCTCTTCTCTCTTTTCCTCTCTCTTTATTTCTCTTCCTATCTCTATCTCTTTTTCTCTCCATGTTTATTTCTATATATCTATACCTTTGTTTTTGTATCTCTATCTCTTTTTATCTCTTGCATCTTTTTGTCTCCCTTTAAATTTCTCTATTTTTCTCTCTTTATTTTCTCTTTCTCTCTCTCTATATATATATTTCCTCCTTAGTGTGCAACGGGTATGTGCTAAAGAGGTTTTAAAGGTGAATTATCATATCCTTAATCAAATGACATGCTACTCTAAGAATAACTCCCTAGGGACGTGCTATCCTTGGATTGTAGGCATGAAATAGCTAATCAAAAGTTACTTTCTCTCTCTATCACTCTATAAATTTTAATTTATATTTTATTTAAGTTTGAAATTTATTTTATTATATAAATTATAACAAAAATCCAAAATAAAAATTAATCTACAATAATTAAAGTTTTAATAAGATAATAATTATAAATTAAATTAATTCTAATATTTTTAATTATTATTTATAATTTTATAAAAAGACATAAATAATAAAATTAAATTTTAAAATTAAATCTAAAATAAAAACTAAAGTAAAATAAACTAAATGGAAAGTCAAAATATATCAAAATCCAAATATTATAAACACAATAATTTTAAAAAATTAGTAACAAATAATAAACTTATTAAGTTAATAAATGATTAAGTAAAAAAGTAAAACTAGGAGAAATATTGAGTGTTGATTTTTTTTGGTAACTAATGGTTCCAACTTGGGGTATACAACTTGTTCGGCCACGTTGTACTACTCAGGGGTTTGTAAGGTGCCAGGTGGGGGGGGTCTGTCCTCCTCCATGAAGGTTTGTTGTAGTGTATGTCCATACCTTTAATTTATTTCTTTATTTTTCGAGTGCTCTTTCTTTGTTTTTTTTGTGTTTGTTCTGTGTTGTCTCATAGGCCCTACTTTTCCAACATTGAGGGTGGAGGTTTTGCATCCGGTAGCATTGAATTCCCTTGGGGGCTTGGCTCTCAGGGGCATCTATGGAAGGGGTACGGATGCCCATGCCCCTCCAGTAAATGCTGGTGACGCGCCTTCACATGGCAGAATGTTTAAAGACATTATAGCTGGTGATAAAGTCGTTCTTCCAGTAAATGCTTCCTTTGTTGTTGCTATTGTTCAAGATGAGGTGGGTACCATTGGAGGAGGACTAGGTAAGCCTTCTGGCACCCTCAGATTCATTAAAATCATTCCTAATGCTGAAATGAAAACTGTTATTAACTATGAAAAGTCTAGGGTTAAAGATATAGCATAATTTTTTGTAGCTGTTGATTCTAATAAAATTCTGGCTAGGAAATTTTTGGATGCCTGGTGCTTGCTGGCTAAGTTTGGTATTCAGATTAATTATTTTAGAATGCTACAAAAAGGGATTTTTGTTGTTTTTTTCAAGAACCATGAAATGCAAGAAAGGGCACTCGCTAAAGCCTACTGGAATGTAGGCGGGTGTGTTTTCTGGGCCTTGGTGTGGTCTCCCTCAGCCATCGTTGACAAAGTCCTTGCCCTATCCTACCCAAGATGGGTAGTCGTCAAAAACATCCCTCTAGATTTTTGGAAGTTAGTCCTGGCCCTCCTTGCTCCCTTCGGAAATGTTCTTTGAATGGATGAATCTAAGGCCTCCCTCCTGCAACTAGATGCTAGGGCCCTAGTTTCCATGACTCCATGGGTTGAATTCCCTCCTGGTATCCTTATTGAGGGTGAGGAAAGGATTGTTTCATGCCCTTTAGAAATCTTGGGTAGTCTAAATGCATGGTATTTGTGTCAAAGGGAAGGGCACATCCAGAAATATTTCCCTCTGATAAAAAAAATGTTGAAAAAATCCCTACTAGCGCCAATACGGGTTGGGGGTTTGGTCGCAAACAGGTCCAGGAGCCGGCTTGGCCCAACAAGGAGGAAATTCCTCCTAATAATCACCCTATGCCCATGGCCTCTCCTGACATTGATGTCGTGCCCCAATCCCCAGCCTGCTGTTGTGACATTGCGCCCTCGGCTTCTCTTGCCCCTATTTGCTCCCCTGAAGAAATTCCTACCAACAACACTTTTGATGTATTGGGTGAGGAAAAGGATGATCATGGTGAATTAGCTAGTGACCCAAATGCTCCTGTGATCTCATTGCACCTGAATAGTGCCCAAATGGTTAAATTAAATGTTCAACAGCTAGCTATGCGATCCTTAAGAAAAATAATTAAAGAAAAATGCCTCTCGCCTTCCAGCCAAAAAAACCCTAATCAAACCATTATGATGCAAATAATAAAAATAGATGGTACTACGAAGCTTGAAAAAGTTGACATGGCTGACACTCCAAAGAACGATGATCAATTGTTTGGGCACTTTGGGGGTCTGGGGCCTTTGTTCCCTCCCTCCTCAAATGTGGAGGAAATGCAACCAACTGGTTTTACCCCGATTGATGGGGTTCCTCAATCTGCTATGTCGTTAATCAATAAGCAAATGACACCCCAGCCCCCCTTAGTTCCTAATCAACTGGACATCTGCAATGTTAAGTGTCAGCCTGAGTCTGAACTTGGTCAGGAGGATGATTTAAGACACACCAAAAAAGTCATGGAGGACCCTATCCAGATGGAGTCTAACCAACTTTCCCATAATAGGGTTGAAATCGATGAGTCCCCAGCTACAAAACTGAATTCCAAACCTTCCCTAGCCGTTGCTCCCTTTGATACCTTTGTTTGAACGAAGGATACTAGGGGAGATGTTGAGGAGAATACCATCAAGGGTAAAACTCAGAAGAGTCCCAAGCTCAAAAAAGGGCTTGGAAGGCCAAGGAAGTATGGAGACCCAATCTCTGGTAGCCAGAGCATGCAAGTGGTCAAACACAAAAGGAAAAATACTAGTCTAATAATCCAGTCTCCTACTCACAAAAGACCAGAGATAGAAGAAAGATGGCCCAAATGCTTTGAACAATTCAAGAGCAGCCAAGAAGGCACCCCCATGACAAGTGAATATGAATCTTAAACTGATTTCTTGGAATATCTGAGGGCTGGAGTCCCCGGACAGGAAATACATTATCAGAAGGTTCTTAAAACTTGAATCCAATAAGGATATTGTTTTTCTACAGGAAACCAAGGCAACGGGTTTCACCTTGGAGGTTAGTCTGAATTTTATTTGGAGGGAATCATGCCACTTTTCTACAAAGCACGAGAGAGGGAGGGGTGGAGCTTCCATTCTAATTTCTAATAGGTGGAAGCCCTTTATAACTAGTCATGGGTCTTCCCCGTGCAATAGGGTTGTTTGGATTGTAATGGAAAAAGATGGGGAAAGGTTGGGGATCGACTCAATCTATGCTTCAAATAACCATAGGGAAAGGACCCAATTGTGGCAATGGATGACCTCCCATCTGCCTGAGATCCCTTGGGTGCTTGGGGGTGATTTCAACATGGTGGAATACCTAGAGGACAAGTGGGGGGGTATGGACATGGCCTGGAAGGGGTCTGAAAGGTACTTCTGGCAGAGACTGAAAAGAAAATTTAGACTTGTTGACCCCCGGGAGAGGAAGAAAAAAGAGAGTAAAGGGGTTTGGTTTAGTTGGTGCAATGCACAACAAGGAAAAAATAAGATTTATTGTCAATTGGACAAATTTTATGTTAGCAAGAATACTCTAAACTTCATCCCAGACAAAGATGGGCAATTGGCAAGTGTGTATCCTTACACACTTTCGGACCATCACCCTATTAAAGCTAAAATTTCCACCTGCCAAGGTGCCCACAATGCCCCCCCCAAGAGCCCAAAGTTCATCCTTAATGTACAACTCCTTCAAGATGATGACTGTAAAGATGGAATTAGATCCATCAAAGAAATCAACAAATGGATTTTAAAGGATGAGAATGCTATCTCGAGGTGGGATCAAAATGTTGAGTCATGGAGAAGGCTACTTCAAACCATTGGGAAGAAGAAAGCCAAAGATTCTAGGAAAACTAAAAATGAGCTTAATGAGAAGCTGGTCGAGGCTGAAGCTAAAATCCAGTTTGGTCCTACCAACATAAGACTCAGTGATGACCTTGTAAGAATTAAAAATGACCTTAGGTTTCTTTAGGTGGCCAAGACAAAAGGGCTTAAGATTAGGGCGAAGCTCAACTGGCTAAACCATGGGGATAAGGGCTCCAAGTTCTTTTTTAATTTCATAAGAGAAAACTATAGTAAAGAGCAGATCAGCCAAATTCAGGAGGAAGGAAAGGTTCTGAGCACTTAGGAAGAGATTGTTAATCAGTTCCAAGCCTTCTATCAAAATCTTTTCACTTTGGAAGGTAATCAAGAGAGCAACTGAATTGCCAGAGACTTTGTAAAAGGGCTTATCCCCAGGAAAATAAGCCAAGACAGCTCCTCCAAATTGGCTGCTAATATTTCAAAAGATGAAATTCTAAGGGCCATAAATTTTATGCAAAATGATAAGTCCCCAGGATGGGATGGGTTGTCTGTTGAATTTTACAAAACTTTTAAAGATTGGATAAGTGAAGATTTACTTCAGGTTTACCAGGAGGCCTTGGAGAAAGGCTCATTGGGGAAGAATATAAACAAAGGCATTATAAAGCTCTTACCAAAAGGGGGTGATAAGACTTTAATAATAAATTGGAGGCCTATAACCCTCCTTAATGTTTCATATAAAATTTTGGCTAAGGTCCTTGCATTAAGACTAGTGGATATTCTGTCAGGGTTCATAAATAGTACTCAGACGGGTTTCATCAAAGGGAGATATATTCTAGAGAACTTGATTACAAGTTGAGAGGAAATGGAATGGTCCAAGCAATCCAATCAAAATTTTGCCATGTTGCTCTTAGACTTTGAAAAAGCCTATGACAGAATCGAATGATCTTTCCTTAGATCAATGTTGGAAGCATTCGGCTTCCCTGATAAATTTTGCAATGTTGTTGAAACTTTTCTCAAGGATGTTATTTCCCAAGTTGATATTAATGGAATACTCTTTAAGGACATTACCCTCAGTCGGTCCATTAGACAACGGTTCCCCCTCATGCTTGTGCTCTTTGTGATAGCATCAGATGCCCTACATTATCTGTTAAGAGGTCATTCTTATTCTGCCAAAGTCAAGGGGATCACGCTACTAGACCGCAATGAACTCATCAATATCCAATTTGTGGATGATACTGCCATTTTTGTGGATTTGGAGGAAAATAACTTGGATACCCTCATGGGAAAGCTTGATCTTTTTTGTCAAGCTTCTGGTGCAAAAATCTTTGTTGCTAAGTCTAATTTTCTTGGATGGACTGATTCCCCACCTAAGTGGCTTCAAAAATTTGAGTTTCAATGGGGCAGACCTAAAAAACTTGTTAGGTACCTTGGAGTCCCTTTTTCTATCAATCCTAACCTAAAAGAAATGTGGGTTTGGATAAGTGAGAAGATCCTAAAAAAGTTGGATAATTGGAATAGACGGTACCTCTCTTTTGCAAGGAGATTTCAAATCTACCAAAAGATCCTCTCCTCGTATAGCATATACTTTGCTTCGATGTGGTTCTTCAGAAGTTATCAAATCAATGAAATCCAAAAAATAATTAGAATTTTCTTGTGGTCTTACGGGAAGGGCAAGAAAAAGAGACACTTGGTTAAGTGGGAGTGGTGTTGTATGGCTAAGGTTGATGGGGGGCTTGGCCTTAAAGATCTTAAAATTGAAGGTACAACACTCACTGTGAAATGGATTGCTAAAGCCCTGGTAGGTGAGGAACCATGGAAGGTTCTGATTAGAAACAATATCCTTCATGCCATGCCTAAGTAGGCTAAGTCATGGAAAAAGTTACCCTTGTGTGATATTCTCCTGAACAATCATCCCATGTCCCCCGTTGGATCAATGGTTTTCAAAAGTCTGTGGATGGCTTGGGAATCGGTTAAACACAAAGTGAATTTCAAATGCTGTAATATTTATCTTAACAATAACCCCAAGTTCCAGTCGTGTTGCTCTCCTTGGTGGAACCTTGTTTACAACAATAAGCCCCTTGCACTCCTGCAGGGTTGTTCTGCTAAAAGATGGAATCTGCCAGGTATTCATACTTTCCATGATATAGCTGAAAATGGTCATCTGAAACCCATGGACAAGTTGGTTAAAGAATTTAATCTAGATATGTCCAATCCTAGGACTTATAGCATTTTGGTTGAAGCTTGTAAAAATATATCCTTCCCTCACAGCTCTGATGTAACTTGTGCCATTAATGCTGACCTAATATGGAATGATGGTACCCCTTTGACTAAGATTAAGGCTAAAATCCTGTATAAAGATTTAGTGAAAGGTTTGTCAATTAGAGAGCATGTTAATGCCTGTTGGGGGATGAATATTGATGATTCTAAGTGCAAAAAAGTTATCTCCTCTATTTGGCAGAACATGAAAGAGCCTAAAAAGGCCTGTTTTAGATGGCAATTTTTTTTACATAAAATTCCTCTAAAAGTTAATCAAGTTGATGTGGATATTTGTAGTTTATGCAGGACTCCTGAGACACTCCTACACATTTTCTTTGACTGTCTTTATGCTAAAGAGGTTTGGAAATTTTTTTGTAATAACATGTCAATATGGACTAAAAATGGAAATTTGAACTGGTATGAGATTTTATTTAATTCTAGAAAACTAATTAATGAATACCAGATTTTTTGGGATTGCCTCACTACTTAAATCCTTTGGTTTCTATGGAAAGCTAGGAATGAAGAGAAGTTTCAGGGGAGTGCCAGGAGGCTTACTAAGTCTAATAAGAGACTCACATTCTAATCTAATGTTTTGCAGGTCAAGGTGTCTATGGAAATCTCGTTGGACAAATTTATGATGCTAGTAAAGGATGGAGGGGTATCAGTGAACAAGGAGGAGGTCAAGCATGGGCTCATATGGCATCATAACTAGACTAACTCGGAGACTTTCCTCAGCGTGCTAAGTGTGTTCCAGAGAGCCTTCAATACAGTGGCTGATGGGAGTGATAAAGTTGAACCTAAGTCAAGGGGGATCTCCAATGTTGAGCGGCTCTCAGAGGTTGTTTTTGGTACGCAACCGACTGCACAGGAGGCTGAAAGTGTTGAAACTGATGTAAACAGCAATTAGATGGGATACAAAATAGGAAGTGTTGAAGTTATACTTTGTTTTGAGGCATCTGGGGTTACTTCTTTCATTCTCAATAATGCTCATTGTAGCAAGCTGAAAGTTTAATTTCTATGTAACAAGTTGAAGGCTTAATGTTTGTGGGTTATTCCGAGAGCTAAATGCTCTCTCAATATGTTGTAATTTGCTGAACTATTATTAATATAAAAAAAAGTAAAACTATTTTTTTAATTTATTAGAATTGAAATATTAGTAAAATATGTACCTAAAAAATATTATTAATATATTACAAAAAATATTATCATAAATTAAATATTAACAAATAAAAAATATTATAAAATATTATTAGATAAATTAAATTTTAAAAACTAAAATTGTATTTCAAATAAAATATTATAAATAAAAATAAACTGTATTAAAATTGTTAAAAGTAAAATTCTAACTTTTATATTTAAAATTACAAGTAACACTAAAATTAAAAAATTAAAAATAAATTGAAACCTATTCAAAAGATAAAAAGTCAATTTATAATTTATTGATTTATTAATAATATTATTATTTGAAGAATATAAATTTATTATTATTTATATAAAATCTAAGTTTTTAAAGTGCAAAAGAAAACACAATTCTTATCCTATCTTTTCTTAAGTTAAAGCTAAGACTAGATAAGAATGCACTAGTTTTTTTTATATATTATATTTTTTAATATTTTAGAAAATCTTATGGTTGAGATCATTTCGATGGTCTTGCATCCTTCTCTACAATTTTTAACCATTTATTTTCAAAATCAATTTGTTCACTTCATATAGGGAACACCTTCAGTATAATAAAACATAATTAAAGAATATAAAAATTGTGAGATGAGGATCATCAATGTGGGTTGATTGTGCTTGATCCATGACAAATCAAAGCATAATTTAGCCACTAAACCTCAATCTCAAACAAGATCATTCAAATTTAAAGTTTAAACTAAGCATTTATTAAAACTGAAAACTACAAACTACGAAAGTAGTTAAATTCCTACTCTAACCCATTTAAAACTTATCCTATTTTGGAATTGGTGTCGTGTTGATGTGGAACAACGACCCTTTCCCAATATCGTGATTAGTGAGCCTGTTTCAACCGATTATATGGAAGAGAATCGATGAAACCATTGTGATAAATGGATGAAAACCTAATTTATGCTAATTTGAACATAATGCAAGCTAAATTAAAATGATTTTATGCTAGAATTGATCTAACTATGCAATTGCTAAGCTAATCTAAGCTATTTCTAAGCTAAAAGATGGAAACCCTAATTTATAAACAAACTAAGATGGATGCATGGAAGCCATTAATGGATTTTTTAAGCTATTATACAAGTAAAAATGAACTAAAATATGTTAAATGTGAGTAAAATATGAGTTTGAGTGTGAGTGAATTCAACAGCATAAGTTTGCAATTGACAGATGGATCTGCTTGTCTCCAAATAGTGTCCTACTTATAGGAAGGAAAATGAGAATTTAAGGGCAAAGATCAAAAAGATCAATCAACGGTCAGGGATGGAGGAAATAGGAGGGATGGATCATGGATTCTCATCAACAGGTGAGAATGCAAGATGAGATTTAATCAAGGGCTCCCACTTGTTCCAAACAAACACACTTTTGACCTACACATAAGTTACCAAGTGACTTGTTCAATAGGTCACAAGTTTAGCTTGTTCAATAAGCCAAGTGAGATGATTGGAGGAGAGAGAATATTCTTTGGAATAATCTCATGGATGAGGAAAAAATATATTTTGCAAATTAAAACAAAGTTTTAATTGTGCAAAAAAGGGGGTAAGGAATATTCCATGGGAATATTCCCTTTTTGGAGAAAAGTTAGTTTAATTGTTAATTACACAATTAGGGAATTAGAAGGATTAAAGGGATATTCATTAAATTAAATGATTTAATGAAAGGGGAAAGGTGAAAGATATTTAATTAAATAACTTAGGGTTATTTAATTAAATAAGATGAGTTGGGGAATTAAATTAAATAATATGATTTATTTAATTTAATGAGATGTAATGTTAGCATGAAAGGGGAGAATTAACCCAATTTGATGTGTTAGGTTAATAGATAAAAATGATGCAATTAATTAATTAGATAGGCTAATTCAATTAATTTAGCAAAAAGAGGATGGATTTGAGAGGAAATGATGTTAGTATACCTTATTTGAGTGTATGATATCGTTTAGGACATTTTTCAGTGTCTACATTTTACCCCTCTTTGAAGTGAGGTATTTGTTGCTTCAGTTCAAAGATTGATGCTCTTCGACTTAAAATTGTTTCTTAAATAAAAAAAACCTATTTTTTTAGATGCCCTAGCGAAAGGATAAAGCCGATTCCCTGCACCCTCAAGAAATCAGGCATAAATTTGAATTTTGGGTTCATTTCTTGATAAAGGTGAAAAGTTGTCCCAGGGGTCCAAAAAGGCTTCGAGATGCAAGAAATATGCCAAAAAATGCAAAATAAGGCTCAATTTGGTAAAATTGATGAAAATGATAAACCCTAGCTTGAAGGTTAAATTAGAGAAAAAACCCCTAATTTTCTAGCATAAATAATCCAAGAAGGGTCACTTTCAATTCATTTGTGCATTCACACCTTGGAGATTCTTGTTGTTTTGAGCTCTGACCCTTTGATGAAATGGTGCGATGAGAGCTCCCCAGATACATTTCTGATCAGGTTCGCAAGTATCAATGGATTCTAGGCTCAGGACCACCGGTATGTAACTCTAAACTTGATTTGAAATTTGTGTTTTTGATGCATTTATTGCACTTTAAAGTTTAAACTTTGGCGGAGTCACTATATAGTGACACCCATTCTTGAATTGGTGATGCTAAAATGATTTATAGCGACACATATGTATATAGCAACACACTTCATGATTTAAAATTAGGGTTTCTAATTTTAAATTATGATGCATACTTATATAGTGACGTACCTGTTGATTTGAAAACTAGTGTTAGGGTTTCCAAAGTTTAAAGTTTAATATATGATGATGCACTTTGCGATTTGCAATTTCAAATGCCTTTGGGTGTCGTAATTTTAAATTTGAAACATACCGATGCTATTGTGATTTTGAGCTGAAAATTCCAAATTGAGTCAAATTTTCTCAATTTTTGACATTGTGCACTTCATGAGTGTAGGAGGTCATTCCACTACTGATGTCGCATGAGCACAGGGCCACAGTTTTGGAGAGACTAGTTGATTTTTCTAAGTTACACTAGGAGCACCTGGGAGAGATCAGCCTTTGGTATGTTGCATATGCGCCTGTCATCTAGACTCATCTAACAATGATTATTTCTTTGTGCGAGAGATGGCATGTAGTGAGACTTCATCTTTCCACCTTCCAACTGGCAAGGTGACAATGACTTTAGAGGACATATGGCAGATTATGCGCTTGTTGATTCACAGTGAGTGAGTGATTTTCGATGTCAACACCATATATGATGTGTGTCACGAGGTGACAGAGATGGAGACCATCGTTCTTGTCACCTCCCAGATTGACCTTGAGTCATATAGGGGTCGCACACACTAGAAAGATTGGGCTCCCATACTGGTGGCTGGTACTGGATGACATGACAATATTTAGATGGTGACCCTAGCTACAAATTCCAACCTGGTATGATGATGTACATCTTTTGTTCTTTTCCCAATAGACTCGTTACATGTAGGGTCATGAGCATACCATCATCAAGTGATACTTTCCAGATAGAGTGGAAAGATAGTTCAGAGAGCAGCAAGAGAGGTTGGATGATGCTTACAGGGCCATCTTCGTGCAGTCAGCTTGTGAGGTTCCTACATGGGGACCCACCATTCTAGCTCTCAAGGTGGTGGAGGGATTTAGACAGTTGGTGGCTCAACCATGAGCCTATGACCAAGGTCATGCGGTAGTGCAGACTACGCCTACTTATGATGCTTGGTTCACACCTCCTTGAACACTAACAAACCCAATAGGTGCTCCTCCATGAGGGAGGCCCAGAGGTAGGGGATTTGATAGGGTGGTCAGATGGTGGAGATGGGAAGATTCTGAGGGCTCCACCAGTAGGAAAGTAGCCTCCTCAGTAGCCTAGTGGTCAACAATAGCTTGTACAACAGTAGTTTGTACAACAACAACCAACACACCAACCAACACAACCACCACCACCAGATCCTAGAGATATTCAGATCCAGTAGTTGCAACTGCAGCTGCAGGTCATCACAGATGAACAGGATCAAGCCTACCAACAGATTTTGGCTATTACTGTTGAGCAAGACCAAGTTAGGCAACAGGTGGTGGTCATTATAGTAGAGAGAGATCATGCCAGGCAATAGCTACAGGTCGTGATTGCTGAGAGGGACAAGGAGATTGGTCAATGGCTATAGTTAGAGGCCCTCACAATAGCTACTCAAGGTAGGATTGTATCTACCAAATTGTATAGAGAGGTCATGACTGAGGTAGCATATTACAGGATGCACTACCATAGAGATGTACCACAAGCACTCAGACAGCTTGATTATTCATAGTGAACTAATGCATGGCCCAAGGCTGAGGATCAGCCAGAGAGGTAGATCAGAGAGGGTAGCAATGCATTAGGGCTAGCTTGATTTTGTATAGACACTTTTTGACTTTTGTTGCCCCATTCTTTCAGCCAGATATGCATTCATGGGCTCCTTTTTGATAGCCTCATGGATATTGTATTTATGATTGATATACATACACTAATCCAAATTTTGTACCATGACATTCATTTTTTGATATATATATGATACGGATATGGATTCTATATGATGTGTTCACCTTATTTTATGCTTAAGATGTATGGATGCATTCGATATGAGATGCTTATATTTGATGATGTATGGATGCACTTTACTTATTCTTATGCAATATGTGATGATACATAAGATGTAATGAGATGGATGCCATGTTATATTCTTTTTCACTGTCTTTTCATGATATGCTATGGTATGGATGCAAATGATATGCAGATGTTATGGATGCATTTCTTTTTATGTATTTTTTATGTAGTTTTAGGATGTGATGATTATTC
>VDFB02225653.1:0-14769 GCA_007258455.2 Sequoia sempervirens | reverse complement strand
TGTGCCATCTCTCGACCAGCACTGATAGCATCCCTAAATGAGTGTGAATGGGTGCCGCATACACAATGTGCCACAATCCCGCAATCTGAATTTGATCCTGGTCCCTATCACTCAGCTCCCGCAAGTAGCCAGCTAGGTCTCGTGACCTATTCTCCCAGGAGTAGAGCTCCCTCACCATGTCATGTATCAAGGAAGCTCACCATGTTAAAAATTTTGAAAAATTCTTCATCGAACGTTCAAAAAAACCTCCCCAGCGATGCAACCCATGATGGCATTGCAATTTGATTTTAATCAAACTCCGATGCTAGGGCTTAAAAAGAGAAAAATTGCACCGCCGTGGTGCAATTTCCCCCCTTAGCGGCACACTTTGAGCTAAATTAAGACCGCTACATCACACTTTCCAAACTACCTCACCAACCCTGAGCTCAATGTCGAAGTTTCTAAACTCCAAACTGCACTGCGGTAGCACTATATCACACCGAGCGGCGCTATATAGCGCCACTTCTGATGGACTGACTCTTTAAATCATTAATTGAAGCAATAAATAAAAGATGAAGCTCATGTAAGGACCACTTACTGGTGCCCCAATGCCAGGTGTTCACTGGTACATCCAAACTCGATCTGAAATGTGTAGAGGAAGCTGTCATTGCGCCATATCGTCATGATGTTAGAGCTCAAATCTTGAGATCACTATTGGAGGTGTTTAAAAATGACTTGAAAGTGACCCCTCGGGCCCCATTTAAGCATGAAAATTAGGGTTTTTTAACCCTGATTAGCTATCTTGTTTGGGTTTTGGACCTCCGAACCTATTTTTATCTAGTTGAGGCTTGTTTTTCATCATTTTATTGCGTTTAGACATGTTTTTGGCCTCCCGGAGCCTTTTCAAACTTGTCAGGTACTTTGTGCTCTTTTTTCGCGTGATCACCCAAAAATTGGAATTTTCGTCCAATCTCTCAAGGGGGCATTATAATGGCATGTTTTCTCTCGCCATGCAGAAGTGGGGAAAGTTTTTAAATAAATTTTTTTTTGGCTTTGATCGAGATCGTTTATTCTTTGAACCAATGCAATGAGTGCATTGCTTCAAAGAGGGGAAAAATGTAGACACGTAAAATATACTAATTGACATTGTGCATCTGATCCTGACTACTAACATCGTTTCTTCATGAATCATCTCTCGGTCTAACCATTTAATCAAATCTCCTTATCTGATTAAACTCATCAATTTTCATCCCTTAATTAAATAAAATTATTTTTTCTAAATTAAGTCACTCTCTCTTGTTAATTAAATCAATTCATCTGATCTAATTATCCCTATTTAATTAAATAATTAATTTAATTAAATCTCTAAAGTCTACCCATTAAATTAAATAAATTAAAACCTTATTTGATTTAATCTAACACCATCTCTTTTAATTAAATAAATCAAAATCCTTATTTAATTAATCTCTTGTCATATTCCTCTCTTATTTGATTTAAATAAATCCATAAATTTGAGTCAAATAGGTCACATCATTTAACCTCTCTCATTAAATTGATTAATCCTTGATTAATTTAATCTCATCTCATGTCCCATCCTCTAGATAATGCAAGTTGCATTGATGAAAATAGATTTAATTCATTTATTAAATTTATTTTCTCACAAGGCATCTTTTTGGAATATTCCTCTCAATTTGAATTCAAAAATACCCCAAGTCAACATGTACATCCAACAAGGGAAATAACTTCATCTTTACATGTTCCTTTTTCTGAGCCAAGTGGCATTTATTTCATTTTCCCTTCCCTCTTACATGTCATTTCAACAAATTTGAAATTCAAAATTATGCATTTATTGGCACAATCCCCAAATATTGCACATCCTCCATCCATTCATAGCTTGACAAGTGGCACCATGCCATTGGATGAATGTTAGTCCCACATTTCTCAACTTTGGACATTCATCCATCTTGACATTCTATAAATGAAGAGCTCATATCCTCATTTTATCATCCACAATTTATGCAAAGTTACCATGCTCAACATCTCAAATTTCATCCATTATCACTAAGTTCTTAGCTAGGTTTTTTGTAGATTTTGGCTTGGAGCTCTCATCCTTCACCATCAAAGTGGATCTATCATCATCAAAATATCAAGCTTGCATCTTAGGAATTGGGAAAGGGCCAATTTTCACATCAAATTGGCACCAATTCCCCCATGGGATTATGAGTTTGCACATTTAAATTAGGATTCAATCTATTTCGTTCTCTTTATTATGCTTTTCATTGTTTTCTTTCCTACTTTGAGTTTGTAAATGGATTTCATGGGGAATCCTTTTGTTTAGCTTTGCAAATTCCTAGGAGCGAACTGAGTTTATTCCCCCTATTGTTTTGCAGGTACTAGATTAGTTCTAATAATGGGTACCAATGATGTCATATTGAAAGTTAAAATACAAACCTAGTATTCAACCTAATAGCAACTGCCACCAAGACTAATCAAACCAACAATCCTCCCAACACTCCAAATGCTTGCCAAAACAATAATTAGACTAATCTAGGGACTAAAGCAACACCATTTCCAAAACCTTCCAATTGACGAAAATTCATACCATTGGGACAATCCTTAGATTCCAACTTAAAGGAACTTATCGAGGCTAAGCTTATCATAGTGCTAGAAGCGCGAAACTGGGATTTGCAAGTCAAACCCTTTTGGCAGAACTATGCCGATTATTGTGATTATCATCAAAACAAGGGTCATATGATGAAAGATTGTTGGCAATTAAAACATGCAATCCAAGATCTCATTTATAACAAAAAGGTACACATTGAAGGACCCCAAACAAACAGTGATTAGGGAGTGTTCAATAACCCTTTACCCAATTATGAAAAGGGAGAGTCCTCTACATCAAATACCAAAGGCAAGAATATAAAATATGTTTATGATTCTACCATTCATTGTATTGATATGGTTGAGAATTCCATCCGAGACAGTAAAATCAGAAGCCAAGGGAAGGATGCCACTACTGAAAACCAATACAATGATGACACCATCTCACATCAAATCAATGACCTTGTACCTATAAATTTGAGCACTAATTTGACACGAATGACAATTGAATTAACATCATCAAAATCACAAACGATCAAGACAATACACCTATCAATGCGATTGCAAGAGGACAAGCCAAGGTAACATTGAAAGTAGCTACCCCTTCCATGTCCAAAATGACTATTTTTCTTGTAGCTCAATATAACATCGTTAATCAGTTATAGAAGATACCTGCTCAAATATCCATATTGGAACTTCTCAAGATTTCACCAGCACACAAAGAAATCTTGGAACAAGCTTTAGTTTCCACCACAGTACCAAACAATCTAGAAGTCTGTACATTTCAATCTATGGTGGGACATTTGATTTCACCTCATTGCTTATCATTCCCTAAACATGACAATGCATCCACCACCCATCCACATAACACCCTCTCCCTCATCAAGTCATAACTACAAACATCATGTCGATGATATGATGCAGAAGATATTGACGATCTGACCAAGTGGGACCAATCATCAAAGATAGTGTGTCAGGTGTTAGACAAGGAATTTCCATATAACATACTCTTGGGATGACTGTGGATTCATGAAATGCAAGTGGTACCATCAAGCTATCATCAGTGCCTGAAATCTCCTTTCAATGGATAGGAGGTCACCATTATTGTTGATTCTAACAATCCCCAATATTGCAATACACTTAGAACAAGTCAAGCTACCTTTGTACCACATAATAGATAAGTCATCAACTCTAATCCATCAAACAAAAAAATTCCAGTGGGTTCTTCGTCAAGATAGTATGAGGAAAGGGCTCAATCAAAAGACAAAGGGGTCATTGACTCTATTTCATGCAACAATGGAAGTCAATTTGATGCCTTATCAAAACAGTTGGAAAAGATCCAAATAAAAGACAAGGGAATGGGGGAATACTCATTTGAGCAATCTTCATACTTATCACAAATTTCATCTTCTCCTAAGTCACATGGACAACCATCCACCTCAAGACAACAATATTTACAACCCATCACACTCTTTGATGGGAAGTTTATAAAAGCAAGCACTCAACCAGAGGAATTAGAAGACAGAGATGTCCTAAATTGGTTATACAAATATGAAGAACCTTCATAGGTATCAATGTCCATTATATGCATAGATAAGTATGGAAAGGGTCAGACAATCCTGACAAAAATGGGATATGAGGGAAATGGTCCTTTGGGTAACAGAAAATAAGGCATCAGTGAACCAATACAACTCATCACAACGAATACCAAAGACAAGACAGGACTAGGCTATAGGGAAGACTTAAAAGAGAAATCTACTCAAAGAGTTGTTGAAAGAATCTTACAGCTACATGCTAGTGAGGACCATGAAACAAATTCCAATGAATATGAATGGGACTCCCTCTATGAAGAATCTTCCCATGACAAAGAGATCGATGTAATCCAAAAGTATACACCAATATGTATGAAAGGACAAATTTTTGGTTCTAGACCCCTTGAATATGGATCGTAGTATGTCATTGACTCAAGTGAAGATGATAATTCTTTGAGCGAGATAGACATGTTGGAAGAAAGTAACATCTTAGAACTCATTGGAAAATTTGACAACATGGATATCTTGATGCTTACACCTTATGACCTTGGCCAATCTAACGATTCCTTGTCCTTAATGCATCCTGAACTAATTGATTGGGATCAAAATGAGCCACTTGACATACCTAACTTTTCAAATGATGATGCCCTTGTGAACTTCCTATGTTCTGATAATCCTAACACATGTTCTAACATTGAATCTCAGAATGAAGCTCCTAATGAAGGGAGTGTCAAACCTTTCAGCTACAAAATGAAAAATATAAGAAATTGGTCCAATAGTGAAAACCATCTGATGGAACTATTAAATCAGGAAAAAGTAAAAACAGAGAGCATATCTCAAGGTGAAAACCTCCCTGATGCACCAAGAGATGGAAGGTTTTACACTCTCCCAGAACACTATCAAGAGAGATCTTTAGTGCTAATAGAACCTACACAATCCATCAATGTTGGTACAGTTGAGATAGTGAAGACCCTCCGTTTAGCGGAATCCATGGCAGAAGGGGAGAAACCTCGTTTCACCAAATTATTTGAGAGGCAAATCGACTTTGCTTGGTCACATGCTAACATACTAGGCATAGATCCAGAACTCATTATGCCTCATTTATCATTACCACTTGGCACAAAACTGATAAAGAAAAAATTCAGAAAGATGCATCCCCATATCGCCCTTCTGGTGAAAGTTGAATTGAAAAATCTATTAGATGTAGGATTTATAAGATCTATTGACTATTTTGAGTGGATATCAAACATTTTTCCGATATCCAAACCAGATAAAAGCATTAGGATATGCGCAGACTTCAAGGATCTTAACAAATCCTCTCCAAAAGATGATTTTCCTTTATCAAACATTGATCTAATTGTAGACTTGACTGCTAGGCACAAAATGTTATCACTTATGGATGCCTTTTCAGGATACAACCAAATAAAGATAACACCTAAATATCAAGATAAAACGGTCTTCGCATGTCCTTGGGGCAATTTTTGCTAGAATGTGATCTCTTTTGGGTTGAGAAATGTTGGAGCTACATATTAGAGAGCTATGAATACCATCTTCCATGACATGATGCATACTTTTATGGAAGACTATGTAGATGATCTGTTGGAAAAATCCTACACTAGAGGACACTTAGAAATTCTAGACAAAATCTTCACACGATTGGAGAAATTCAAGGTGAGGTTAAATCGCAAGAATTGTGTGTTTGATGTAACATCAACTAAACTTTTAGGATACATTGTCTCAACTAAAGGCATTGAGGTGGATCCTGCAAAGGTCAAAGCCATCATGGAAATTCCTCCTCCTAAAAACATTAGGCCACCCAGCCCATTAGGAAGGGGAAGGTTCCACCACTGAGATCTACATTGCACAACTAGGCTAATAAATCCTATCCTTCAAACTAAATTTATTATAATAAGAATGTATTCTATGGGATGACAAAATGCAAAGCTACTCCTCTCAAATTACTAATCCAGTTAGTGGCACCGCCGATACCAATGCAGGCAAGTTGATACTCATAATTTACTAAGGTTCCACTCATTACCTATATACATACATTGTAAATGCATCATATATCTTTGGACCCTTATTAGCATAGGGAAGATTCAGAGTGGTGGAGAGGGCCATCTATTATATTATCAGGACCCTAAATGGTTATGAGATCAATTACACCATTATTGAGAAAGCCTTCTTAACGGTTCTATTTGCTACACAACAATTGAGCCATTACATGCTAACTCACACCATCAAACTCATTGCCAAAATTGACCCATTAAAGTACTTACTCAAGAAAGCTACTTTAGTCGGGAGGTTAGCCAAGTGGGTCATGATATTGAGTGAGTTTGACATCCAGTACATGGACAAGAAAGCAATTAAAGGTTAGGCTATAACAGATCAACTAGCTAAAGCACCAGTTTTAGATAACAATCCAATGAACATTGAATTCCCTGATAATGATATCCTTTAACCATATCTACACAACAGTGGCTACTATACTTTGATGGCTCTTATACACAACATGGATCAGGCATAGAAATCTTGTTTGTCTCACCACAAGGATAGAAAATTCCTAAATCCTACGGATTAATGTTCCCTTGCACCAACAACACAACTGAATATGAAGCATTGATCATTGGAATCAAGATAGTTGTTGAATGGAAAATCATGAAATTGCTAGTATATGGTGACTCACAATTGGTCATCAACCAAGTCAACAATTATATCAAACAAAGGATGACAAGTTGCTACCCTACAAGAGGATGGTGGGTGATTTCAAAAATTACTTTTTTGAGATCAAGTTTGCACAAGTTCCCAGAATAGAAAACAAAGCTGCAAATGTAATGACCACCATTGCTTCTCTCTTGTAGATACCTAAACAATGAAGACATTATGAATTCATGGTAGAAAAAGTGTCCAACCCAGCTTATGAAGATCTGGAATCCCAAGTGATATGCTATATTGCCGACCCTCAAATTTCCCTCTATAGAGAAATCTATACCTACTTTCAAGACAATACCCTTCCAATTAACTTATCTCGAAATGAAAAATAAAACTTCATTCAATAAAAGGCTCACCACACCGTAATAGCTAATGTACTTTATAGATGAGGTTTGGATGGTACTCTTCTTCAGTGTCTAGAATGTAATGAAGCTTAAATCACTTTACAAGAGGTTCACGAAGGTATCAGTGGCATACATTCAAGTGGCTTAACCTTAGCTAAGAAATTATTATGATTGGGGTATTACTGGACGAATATGGAGAAAGAGTCATTTCAATATGTCAAAAGGTGTTCCAAATGTCAAATTCATCGAAACTTGATACATGCACCAACACAAGAGTTACATCCTTTCATAGTTACATGGACTTTTTTCCAGTGGAGATTGGACCTTGTAGGTAAGATTCACCCATCTTCCTCTAATGGACATAAGTTTATAATCATAGCCACAAAATACTTCACCAAGTGTATTGAAGTTGTTCCTCTAATCACCATAATCAAGAAACAAATCTCGTCATTCATCCTAAATTATCTCGTCTATTGGTGTGGTGTTCCTCAATTTATCATTATAGACAATGGCTGGCCCTTTAAGAATCAAGATGTTCAAGAGATTTGTGAAAGATTCCATATCCAACATCGGTTTTCTACACCCTACTATCCCCAAGGGAATCTCCAAGCAGAGGCCTCAAACAAGACTATTTTGAATATTTTGAAGAAGATTATCAATGAAGTTGGATGTGATTGGCATGTTCAACTAAACCCGACATTGTGGGCTTATAGAACCAGTATCTGTACCCCGATAGGAGCAACACCCTATTCTCTTGTCTATGGATTAGAAGCTATTCTACTTATTGAGGTCGAGATACCCTCCTTGTGTGTGTCACTTAAAGGGATGATTTCAGATGATGATTACATAGTATCGAGGCTACAAGAATTGGAGTTGTTGGATTAATGTTGGCAACATGTAGTTGATCACCTAAAAGCTTATCAAAAAAGGAAATCTAGGAGATGCAATCATAGAGCAATACCTAGAGAATTCTAGGGTAACTGGAATATCTCGTGAAAATACAAAACCTCACAGACCAACAAGATCGTGAGAGAAGCATGTGGGTAAATTTGAAGTCAACACTCAATGGGGTCCTGAAAGTATCAATCTTTTGGATTAGGAGGACATTTATCCAATGGGATTCCATTCGGAGGAACCCTCTCAGTCAATCCAGACTATAAGGTTTTATAATTCTAGGGGCTCATCCTAGAATGCACAGAAAGTCTCAGAAAATAATGTTTTAAAAATAAAAAATGCAAAAAATCCAAAACAAACTAGGGAAGTACATTTAAAAATAGGAAGAAAAAAATATCATCCCAGTGAAACTACTTTGAAGCTTTTGGGGTGCGGCATTAAGGAAAACCTAGTAAATATTTTCCCTTAAGTGTGAAAATAAGAAATGCCCTCATCATATATTAGTTATAATCTCTTGTCAGACATCATCCAAGGATGCTTTCATCTCCTGAGATTAGACACGGTTCCAAGGTTTGTACTGGCGAAGATCTTGTTTGTATCATGGTATCCCCTGGCATTACTCATCCCATTCTAAAAATAATCTTGTCTGATCATATCGCACTAGGGGCATGTCCTGCATTGGATTGGATTCTTGTACATTCTCAAGGTCAAAAAATTAGAAAATCCCAAAAACATTCCAAGTAAAATATATCACTAAAAATCTCAAAAAAATCTTAAAACGGTAATTTCAAAATCCAAAAAATATCCAAAACAGCATCAAAAATCCAAAAAAATTCAGTAAAACATATCAGCAAATCCTAAACATTCCAAAACACATGGCTTTCAAAATCCAAAGTAGGTCAAAAGTCAAAAGCCAAAACATAGTTCCTCTATCTGAACTATACCGCCTCGAGCCTTTAGGAATGTGTGAAGTGCGGGTGGATTCCTGACAACTCTTCGGCGTACCGAAGGTCTTTTAGGTGTCCAGTATGTTCATATTTTTCATCTTGTAAATCTTGGTCGTGTCGTCAGTCAAGCTACGTGGTATTTGTGTGCATAGCGTAGGAAAGGCTAATTTGTTGATCATCCCCTGAGGCCCCTAGGATAGGTCTATATGTTAGGTCTTGGTCGTCATGGTCGTGTCTCACCATGGACTAGGGGAAAAATCCTGCACTCACTAGGGGCAAGTAAACTTTGAGCTTGAACCAGTAGGAAAATAGTTGTCAAACCAAATTTACAAAGAAAAACTTTAAATGGATGATGATCTTTCTAAATCAAGGGTTTATCATGTTAAACATGAAAGTTCAAGTTGTTCTTGTTAGGACACCAAATCTGCACCTTGTTTGCTAAGTTTTTCCAATTGCACTTAGCAGATTTGGACTAACATTGGATTGCTTTTAGGTTGTGGGTAACCTATTTGAAATTAGACCTCTAGATTGTGGGTCAACTTCCCCGTTTCATATCACCTAACTATTGAATTTCTGAGATAAGGGTAAGAGTTGCATAAAATAAACCTAATGTTGGAAAGAAGCTAGAGTGATACACCAAACAATTTAAACCTGCTAATAACCTTGCACACTCAAATTAATATTTCAAAGATAACTCACACAAATCCCTATCCAATGCAGTTCACATCAATAATTTATAAAGAGGTATGTAATAGTGTTCTTAAAAGGAAAAGAAAGATTTCACATTCAATAACACTAGTACTAAACAACACAGTTTATAACCTATAAACATACATTTTATGTCAAATGGATGCATGAAACATGGGACAAGTTGTAAGGAAAATGAATTTTCACAAAACAGATTGATCAACCATTAATAACACACCACAAAACATGAAGAGAAAAGGTAGCAATGCTCCAATATATTAAATCAAAGTGTTTACTGTATATTAGGTCTATTTCAGTTACAATGTAGCTTCATGAAAAATAACTCCAAGAGAGCAACTATCCTCCTACTGAAAAAGAAAGAACTCTAAAATGACTTAAACAACATATTTAAGCCAAAAACATCTAAAACCCCCACACACGTGTTTCTAGAAGATTTTTCTTGGATAAAACAAAAATGGCCCCAAAAGAACCTTCTAGAAGTCTCCAAAATGTCCTCCACATGGAGAAAAAACTAAGCTAAGTCAATAGCCATCCCAAAAGTGTGACAAATATACCTCCAGCTAGCCTCATTTCCACCAAAATAGTCTAAACAGTATCTCACACTTCCCACACCTTTGCAAGTCATAATGGCCCTCATACAAGACTTGACCACATTCTCCATCATGCAATATGTGTGTTTTTGAAAACATATTGCTTTTTAAAGCATTAATGATAGTGAATTTGTTAAGTGATTCATAAAACATCACTTAACAAATCACTTTGCAATTGAGCATAAATCAAAGAGCCCCACCATAAATATGTATTACATTTGTATTTAAAAGAAAACCGAAAGTGATTTTCAGATTACTTGCATGATATTTTCAAAAATTGAAAACAAATGTAGCATATAATATCATATCTCAAAAGTCTCCAAAAGTTTCAAAGGCACCTACCTATTCTACATTCTTGATCACACATGGCCATTCACTGAAGCCTATGCACAAAATTCTTGCAGAAACAACCAGGCTGATCTCTAGTAAGCCATTTACTATGAAAATTTCACCATTGTCTTCCCTATTTCTATAGAAAATGTGAACCATTCTAGCTTTGTTTGCAAAAGAAATGGAACGTTTTCTGTTCTCGAATTTCTCTATGATTTGATCTAATCTTTTAAAGAAGAAATGACTCAAAAATAGTTCACTTGTAGAAAAAAGAATGAACTTGACATTTTGTGCTCTCTTTGGCAATAGAAATAAATTTCTCTAAAGATTTGCTTGCTTTCTAGGCTGCAGCCATTCAATAATGCTCTTCATTTTTTCAAAATGAATATACCTTCATTCTTGTTGTTTTCATTTCTCTACTGCTCCTTTCTTTGAATAAAACCCATGAGAGTTTCTCTACCATAGGTTACAGAGGTTTGATGGGTTAACAACCTCTATTTTTCCCTGTTGACACTTTGTATTTGAGTCACCATGACTATACTGAGCTCGAGCCTTTGCATTCTTAGTATTCTTCAAACATATCCATACACAGGCCACAGGTAAGAGAGGTTTTTGGTTGTTTCATTACCATAGCATGGGTTCCTCTGTCTTTCTGGTATATGTGGTTTGATGACCTCATTATCATGTTTGTATCATAATACAATTTGTTTCTAGAAAAACAACTTTATTGTTCTTTAGCAATGCCACGTAGCTAAAACTCGACTAGGCCTTATGAAAACATGGTGAGAAATCTGCTAAACTCCAACACCCAACCACCTCTTTGCTTCAACTCTATAGTGCACTACCATTCTCTATGGCCATAGCTAAGAGAGACCTCTGACTTTCATTTTTCCCAGCATGGACTCTTCCCATGAACAAAAATGGTTTGCTAAATGATTCAATCCCATTGTACAGTGTGAGCATAATTGACAGCTCCAATTTGTAGCAAGAATATGTTCTTCTATGAGCATATGAATTGGTCTTTCCAAATGCACTTCTTCCTTTAGTGTTTTTCTTATCAATTGGCCAAGTATGACGAATTTGTGAAGACTTGTTCTTCTTCTTTTTTGAAGGAGTTCTAAAATCTTTTGGAATCCCAATACCCTCAAGACCTTTTCAATACTCTCTTGATGATTAATTTCTTCTTGAAAATCTGCATGTGAAACTCTACTTCTGAACTGTCACTATCTTGCTCATCAAACATAACACTTTCCCTAAGCTTCTCCATCTTTATATCACAAACTTCATTAGCAATAGATTTTCTAAAGCTCCTTTTCTGTTATTCAAATTTTGTGTCAGATTCTCAAAATACATTTTTTCCATCGTCTGCCTCGTAGCTGCTTCCAGAATCTATGAATTCCCTATCATTTCTTTCTAACACCTCTCTATGGGATAGCTTTTCTAATGCACCTCTATCCAGTCACCACTCAACTTTTAGAAATTTTAGAATAATTTCCACCTAATCCCTTAAAATAGTCTAGTGTTGTTTCATCATCTATATCAGATACCTTTGACATTGATGCGATAGCACTGCTGCTTGAAACACTTTAGTAGCATTGTTTTTATTCTTCATAAGTGTATTTCTTATCTTTGTATACCTATTATCCATTATTCACAACATTTGGGACTGCCACTATTATTTGGTAGTGTGACTTTGTTTACTGTGTATGAACATTTCAGACCTAGACTGAGA
The DNA here is from genome assembly GCA_007258455.2 of Sequoia sempervirens. Taxonomy (NCBI): domain Eukaryota; kingdom Viridiplantae; phylum Streptophyta; class Pinopsida; order Cupressales; family Cupressaceae; genus Sequoia; species Sequoia sempervirens. The sequence continues at coordinate 2,400 of VDFB02225653.1, read as the reverse complement.
ATGTACTTGAAACCATGTCTTTGCATCACCTTTTATGGAATGAAATTGTTCTCACTTTCCTTTTTCCTTCCCAGGTAAAGAGTTGTGTTTACATTCACTGTGTTGACCAAATGAATCTTCACACACCATTCTTTGTAGCATAAAACTTCTCCATTTCTTATTTTGACTGTCATTCACCTCAAATCACTATCATATACTTTGACTGCTTGACTAAGATAGTTTAATAGCCTTCTCACTACTCCTTTGAGGATTGTTGATTAAGCCTCTTGTCATTGTATACTTACCAAGATTGTGATCAATGTTTCCCAATTCCTGGTCCTTTTCCACATGACTCGTAAGTCATAACCATCACTATACAGGTCAAGAAAACTGTCATAAGATATTGGGTTGCCTCCCTTTCTTGCTTTACTCTGGAAGGCCATATTAGTCCTCTCCATACCAGAACTTAAAGACCGCCCTTCCTCACCTTGCTTTATATTTGACTACATTTACCAATTGTCATTTAAATACAAACTGGCAATGGTGTGAATTAACCGTATTTTATAGTGTCGCCAAATATCTCTCCTTTCTATATAATGGGTTTATCTATTGCAATTCATTCCTGTTTTCCTTCTACGTCCTAAAAGGTACTGTTGTCCTAGTCGAAATGAGAATACACATTGTTGTCCTAATTTGAATCTCCTTGGGTCATACCTTGGCGTCATTGTGACTGGTACATTATCATGAGGCATGTGCATTGATCATTTTGAAACCTAGTCTGCATTGTAAGGGTATTGTATTCTGAATTTGGAGCCTTTAATGGTACTGTAGTATACATTCATTATTGTTGTCCTTCCATGACATGAGAATACATGTTGCATGCATTGTTTACTATCCTTATCAATGACAATGACCTTCACTTATTGTATTCATTTTCACAAGTACACCTATGAATGAACATTATCAATCCCATTTTCCTCTCGTAGCTTTTGCAAAGGTGTTGTCCTTTGTACTTGTATCATGACCTTGATTCAACCATTGCTCTTTCCTCTGCTATGTGTAATAATTACACACACTCTCCTCATTCTAACTTTATTGGACAACCACCTATCGTGTGATACAAGGCGGTGGACCTACAGCCCACCTTCCTGCCATGTGTGACCGCCTCTAGGCTATGCAGGAGGGGCTTATAACAACTTCTAAAAATGGCTTCCCTATATTATTTAATAGATGGAAGCAATTGAACTTGATGCATCTTGAATATGATAAATGGAAAGTTGATCAACTGGTGTGATTCCATATTGATTTAATGCATTGATAAGAGATAAATATTTGATCAAGTTGCTCAATTTCCTTTTCTTTCAAAGCATGTTGAGCTCTACCCTTGTGGGAGTCACATTTACCCCACATGATGTCATTTGATCTAATAATGAAACAATAATGAGACTTGTCCTAAATTTTCACATGAAGCAAATGGTTAGAAAATAAATGCATATGTTGAATGTTTTTGTTTAATGCACTTTATGGATCAGTTTATACATGCATAGGTAGGTGTGTATGTAAGGATTGAATCTTTCATTGCTTAGAGCTTCGCTCTAACATCATGTATTCTTCAGATACAGGGTGAGTAGTGCTACGGAGTTGGGAGGGACACAAGCAGTTCAGGGCAGCAATAGGGCAACTTGTAACCAGTCATTCACAGGAAATGACTGCTTCCATTCTTAAATTCACATTCTCTCTTTCTTTTACTTATTCATGTATGAATTGCTTCATATGTTCATTAAATAAGAGAGTTAGTCCCTTGGCTTGTGAGGGACATGTACATTTCAAGATTATCAATAAAGACTACATTTGTATATCTATGATTCTCTTTCTCATCTGTTGTAATGCAACATTGAAATGACAAAATGTAATATGATTTACTTTGACAATCACTCCTTCATGCATATTGAAACTAGCAATTTTCTAGATTATCTTTAAATGTTTAAACAAAACGAAAAAGAAAAAACACTAGGTTACCTGATTTCTACTGAAAGCTAAAAATCAGGTAGCAGTTCTACTTTGATTTTTGATATCATATCTCCTGTCCCCAAATGATGTATCGAACTAGAGGAGCAAGAAAGAGTATGATTTTTCTTTGTCTGTTGTCTATGAGTTTATCATCATTACTATGCAAGTTGTTGTGAGATGTGTGTTACAAAGTATTATTGATGACATTCTGAATTTGCATAGGAAAAAGATTAACTCTTTCTTGTTTACACAAGTAATGCTCAGGTCATCTCAGTTTAATTATACTTAGATTTTGTGTTAACTTGCAATATCAAACATCATGGAAGTAGTACTTAGGTCATCATGTTCTAAAATATGCCATCAATACTTGTACTCACTTTAAACATTTTAAAGGCTCAATGATGATAAAAA
>VDFB02225647.1:0-32773 GCA_007258455.2 Sequoia sempervirens | reverse complement strand
TACATACATAGGCAACTTGCCAAGATTACGCTAAAATAAATGACATTAACCTCGATATTGGCACTTAAAGTTAATGAAAATATTGCCACGACAGATTTTAATTGTGACATTAGTTTGACCATACATATTAGCGATGCATTTATAATGTTTAAGGGTGAGAATTGTTTAAATCTAATATCTTAATCCAGAAATAATAGCAATTCACGTTATTTACTTTGGTAGATGATGCCTTTTAACTCCTCTAAATCTCACACCACTAAACATTTTGTATTATACCTGGCAAATTTAAGGCTTTTGAACAACTGTATTTAGGGGAGAGGACCTAGTGGTTGTGCACCCTAACTTCAGGGTTCTAATTATCCTACGTGGAAATTTTAAATCACTCCCAATTTTTTACAGCAGCTTATTTGGCAAGTCCCCTACTTATAACTAAGGTTTCAGGGCCACATCATCAAATATGATCCACATCAGCATGCTTTTTGTCATGGTGTCTAAAAAGACCCAAAAAAAAAGTGAGACCAATACTAGTGCATTCACAGCGTGTTTTATTGATTGCTTGAGCATTGATGTGGAATCACATGATTGATTGCTTTTTAGATCAAAGGAATACATTTTGTTTAATTATGGGTAGTCATCATCAACACTACAACTTTAAAGTCGCAACTATTGGTCCAATATTAATAAAAATATTAGACATTATATAAACAACTACTATCACAACTATTAAATGTAACATGCTCAAATATGAATCCTCTCCCCTACTTACTTTCCTCAACCCTAATCCTGCCCTAAGTCCCTACGCCAGAATATCTTCAACCCATAACCCTAAATTATCCTTATGCATTTCATTTTCAGCTGAGAAGCTGGACAAGGGGCGGTGGCCATTTTTATTTGGCAAGACCTACGAAAACGTGTTACTAGAAGCTGCTAGGAATCAGGGAGGGCGTATCAGTATTTCATGTTGAAAGATGAGTTTTGTATTTTTTTTTGGGATAAAATTCGCTGGTTTCAAGTCCATACTTTTAACAGCGCTGCTACATTTCTATGAATTGGTTGTGTAAGGGTGCGGAAGGGTGCGCTGTAGGCTTGATTGCAAAAAATTGATCATTTTGTTTATTTGTTTTCTTCTGGCTGCCACGCTGAAGGCCTACACCATACTCTCCATCCCATGTTGCCCTACCATGGATATATACAGAGGAGGTAGAAAGAGGTTGTCCTCGAGAGGCTGGAGGTCTGCAGGGGAGTCGTGATTTCTTGTTAAGGCTCCTTGCCCAGGCCATGGTTCACTATATCAAGCCTCCAATTTCATATTCAGGGTTTTTTTTTTCCCTTTTTAAATAAAGAGTTCTTAGTTTACCAGCTTATTTTGATATGAATGCATCTTATTCCCTTAAGCTTTTAATTTGTGTACCAGTTCTCAGGGTCGTGGTTTTCTTCATTGATTTGTTTATGATTGTATCCGTGGGCCCTTAAATTTTATTTTGTTTCTATGACTGCACAGAGCTGTACAAGATCAGGCAATTAATTAAATGTTACGCATGATAATACACATGTTCTCTTAGAAATTTAGTTTTGATTTTAATCTATAAAATTTATGGTTTTATGAGGATCCATAATATAATTAAATGTTACAATAATTGAAAAATAAACTAATCAAATTAACCAATGCCTGAACCACAAATGCCAACAACTCGTAGGAAAAATAATTTACTTTTCACTTTTATTTTAATTTGGAATTGGTTGGCATAGGCAATCATTCCATTTTAAAGAAGCCCCCCCTATCATTGTGTGACAAGTCGTTGGGGCCTCTGCAACTTCCTCCTACCAGTTATTAATGTTGGCTGCATCTATCACCTGGTTTTTTTGTTATTGTTTCTTCATAGCTGAGTTTGGTCATTGGTGGCTGTAATTTTTCAGTCAGGTCTTATTGTTACTTAGCTGGGTTAGTAAGTTTCAGTTGTTGTTAATTCTAGTTGTCCTTTTCTTCTCAGTCCCATTGTTGAACTGTTATTTAATTTATTTATAATCTTTCATCATTATTCAATAAAAAAAAACCCTTGATCAACATTAATGTATTCCAACTATTGACCATAATCTATTTTATTAACCTTGTCCTAGGTTTATTTTAACTATTAGCATGCCTCCACAACCATATTCTTCATAGGGCATTCATAACATGCATCGACCACTACATCATGCCACTTACATATTGTTTTGCCTCTGCATCTTGAATATGTGTTTATGCTCTCATCCAACCTTCATCCCTACCTTGAATTCATGTGTTTGAGGCCAATATGTTGGTGGGTGCATGGATCATAGAGGCGAATTTAAATGCCTTGCAGGTTATTTAGGCCATGGAATCTCTTAGAGTTGATCCCGTTGATGAAATACACTCTCTTTGTGTGCTATATTTCTTTTGTATAGGAAGATTAAATTTGACATGGGATCCTTAAGAGGAATGATGTGCACAAGCCTATTTGAAGCTTGTTCTCTTTTATTTTCACGTAATTTGAATATTTCTTGAAGTGCCACAATCTTGGATGTGTATAGGATCTGTTTGTTTCAGTTTCTTGATTCATTTAGTTCTTATTTATGTCATGATGAAGCATAGGTGAATGCTCTACGAATGTGGTGTTGGAACCATGATTGTTCTCATGTTTTCAAACATGAATTTTGGTCTTTTGTAGAGAGGGCATTCAAAACATATTCCTTAAATCTTGATTTATGGTTATCTATAGCTTTTTGGTCTTTTGTAGAGAGGGCATTCAATTCGGCCATACGCATTTTCAGCTTCAACTGCAAAACAAGCAAAAGTCAAGAGGTACCCATTCCCAATAAAGGTCAAAACTAATACCCAAGCGGTGGTCACAAACGATCATACACAATAATATTATTGTAACATTGAACATCTCTCTTGAGTGAGTGACCCTCAACTTCCTTATCTCCTCAAGCCACAACATGCCATTGTTGCTGCTACAAATTGCAATCACCCAAATCAAATCTCAACAAACCCGCCCAAAAAGAGAAGAAAAAGCCCAAAAAGAAACTCACACACTTGCAACTATTCTCGAATCTATCTTGGAGGACATGATCCTTGACCTTACAATTCTACATACAAACAAGACCTTGCGAGTGATAAGTAATAATCGGATGAAGAAAAAAATGATCAGAGGTCAGGTATAGATTCACGAAATATAAAATCGCTCACCAAAAAATGATCTGGGCGGGTATATATTCACAAAATGCAAAATCACTAGCAAGTGGCTTACCTCAAGATTCTGCACAGATTGTCATGTTGTCAGCGATGCCCATGGGAAAAATGGGAAAAGTTGGAGGAAAAATATTTTAAAAACCAACAAAAGCAGAATTTTAGAAGATGAGACAAACCAAAACCAATCTCCCCACATCGGATGCTTCAATCTGTTCATAATAGGAGGCTTGGGCAGAGGAGACAGGGGATTTGAACACAGAACCTCATCCTCTACTGCTAGCTTCTCTTTAGAATGTGACCCTATATATAGAGGAGATCAATTATTCACAATCTAATTCCAAATAAAATATAATTTACTGAATTTAAACACAATCCGATTTTATCAGAGCAATCTGATTTGATCTCAAGTTCCATGCATTTGTACTTTCGGTTGACGGAAAAAATTGATTGAGTAGAGACACTGCATTGATGTTCAAGGTAGAGACATTACATTGATGGTCAAGGTTGAGCACAACTGGTAAGTTGTTTCTTGGTAGGGAGTTTTCAGGTGTGAGAAAAATTTTAAGCTGAAAACTCCCACTATATATAGTCTATTGGCTAATAATTTTTTAAGCATATATTATTGTAAAAAAATAATGTCTCTTTACATTTAAAAAAAGAGATAAATTAACTAGAAATCACATCTTGCTGTGCAATGTGTACGTTGAAGAGGTGTGGAAGGTCAATTTGAAAAAGTCTATTTTTTGGGTACCTTTTGTGCAATAATGGTGTCATTGGAAAAGTGATATGCATCCATTTACAAGGATCCAAACACAATTGAAACAAAATCATTGAATTAGGAAAATAATTAAGCTCCTTTATCATAAATATATACATGCAGGGGTCCATTTTGTTTGGCATTTCTATTTTGGAGAAGTGATATGTAGTTTAAATGTTTGGCAACTTTGATTAATTTAACTGTCAAATGTTATATCACCAACAATGCCATCCAACGGGTGTTCAAATAAAGAGGCAGAAATTTTTCAAAACACATGACAAACCAACAGCTGACAAAAATCTCTCATGCAGTGACTTCCTAAAATGAGACTATTTGAGTTGATGCATACCCTGACAAAAAATAAGAAACAAGGAGAGGGTAATGTCCAACTGTAAAAAAAATTACTTACCTTTTCTCTAAAAGTTTCCATACCCTGCTCATTTTTCGCACACCAGGTAGAATGCTAGAATGCTAACAAAATTTATGAGACTGGGCTTTACACCTGCAAATTGCATTTTCTTGGAAGTTTGTTGAATTTTTTTAACAAATTCATATTGTGCAATTATGGCAGGTCATGAGGCAATATTTGTTTGAGCATTTGTCAAACATTTTAACTCCCTAATTCCTTTCAAAATTCCATTTCTGCATTCTTGCTTGTTGGTGAAGCATTTTGTGAGAATTATGGTAAATTATTATTTACCAGTTGAAATCAATAATTAACAATTTGAGATTTGACCATATTAACAACCTGTTTTTAGCTGAGGATCTGATTGGAAGGGTAAATTGCCTTTGTTGCAGCAGCTGCTTAGTATATTCTGAGTTTGCTCAAATTTGTTGGTAGTGTTTGGGTGGATAACAATCAAGACTTCATTGGTGTAGTATGACCAATTTCTAGGATTGAGGTAGCCACACTTTGTAAATTACTGCATGACGAATGCATGCACTACATTTCACCACATCAAAATAATGCTCATGTTCATGCCCGTGCTCATGTTCATGGCCATTACTGTGATTATGGTTATGGTCATAGCGATGTTCATGATCATAATCATGGTTGTGTATATGGCTATGATTGTGATTATGCTCATGGCCATGGTCCTCTTTCCAAATATCATGATCAGGATCATGATTGTGAAGATGATTTGCATGCCCATTCACATTTGAGTCATTACAACACCCATTGATGATGAGGAGCATGACCACCTTTCTCTCCTTTCAAGTCGAGCATTGTTTGGATGTCCTTGTATTTCCTTTTTACAACCAGACTTAGATTATCCTAAAAATATTCTAAATAGATGTTGAAGTAAGTTTTATATTGTAGTCATCAAGATTGGCTTTGCATATAAATTATGCAACCTTGTTTTAAAATAAAATAAAATAATGTATATATGAAGTGCTTGTGAAGGACATGACCTGCCATAATGGTGCCATGGCCAATAGTGTAACAACTGTAACATTCAAAAACAAAAATAAAAATAAAAATGGAGACCATTAGCATGAATAAGCTCCATCGTAATATATATTATAAACCAATTCTAATGCATCTTTGAGCTACTGCTCTAGCCCTAGAAACTGAAGGAATGAAGAGAAACATTGTTCAACACCTACTAGTATACCTATCTACTAAGGACCACTTAAATTTCAAATCAATTAAAGTATAATTTGGTAATTATCTAAATATAAAACACGACAACAAATCTACTTTGCATTCTCAGACGGGCACTTCTATATGCAAAGTATGTAGAAGAGTTTTGGCAAATACGTCTTCCTACAAATCATTTCATAAAATTTAAACTACTATAAACTTTAAAATCAAACATTGCTTTGGCAAGTCAATGAGATGGGCTCAAGTAGCAAAATAATGAGGTTTTCATAGCAGAGCCATAGGCTCAAATCTTCATAAAATGCATTCATGTGTAAAAACGAACGAGGCCAATTTCAGGTTCTAAGAGAATTTGATAGAATAAGCAATCTTCAATTATGGTTGTCACTAGCTTTATGGTTACCCAAAAGGGGAAATTTAACCAAATATGAAAAAAAAAACATCAAACATTTAAATTAAAAAAATGGTTTAACTACTATGGTAAATTCTAAGGGCTCCTTCCATAATTCCAAAGGGTGTCTATATCAATCTAATCTCAAAGTTATGACACGACATGCCTTTGAACTTGATCATCTTTGGATCCAATTCTAATATAAGCTTTGTATGTATTGCCTCAAAATCATAAAAATGATACCACTCAAATTTGTACAACAATTTGACATATACAACCACTAATATTTCCATTCTCTTGGAAGTTTAGGAAATGAACTTCATTTTAGAGATCACATACTAGACACATAAACTGATAAAATGTGTGATGCTTCACATTATTATTCCTTTTTAGAATAGTGAGTCAGGTTGCATGTAAATTTCCTTTGTCTTAGCTACTCATATTTGTAAGTGTTAAATACTTTAGTTATACATTAGGTTATAAATCTTCTGGCATACGACAAATTCACCGCCAGCAATTCACCGATGCAAAATTCACCGTCAATGATTCACCATGGGAAAATTCACTGCCAAGTAAAATTCACCACCAGCAATTCACCGCGAGAGAAAATTAGCCGCATTAATATTTTTAATAAAATCAAAGTTTTTGAAATATATATTAAAAAATATTAATGTGGATAATTTTCTACCGTGGTGAATTGCTGGGGTGAATTTTACTTGACGATGAATTTGTCATGGCAGTGAATTTTCTCACGGTGAATTTTCTGTCAATGAATTGCTAGCAGTGAATTTTCCTGGAGCCAAATCTTCTCTGTCTTCCAAAACTATGAGCTAAACATGGAAGATAGATATGCCTTTTTGAGTTGGCCACCACAATCAATGTTAAAAAGAATAAGAATTCATCTTCTTTCTAAATGATGTCTATCAATCATATTCAAGATGCTTTATCATTATAGCTTGCAATCTGAAATCAAAGCAATCAAGATTTTATAACCATGGTTTAAGTGTTAATCTGTGGCTATGAAGTAAAAGACCTAATATGTAAATGATGATATTGCATCCATAATAGGATTATCCAAACATTCTCTGGGTGGATGGTAAGTTAATGAATGAGGTCAGTTCCATGTCCGGAATTTAATAATATATATGCACAACATTCTCAAAACTTAAACATACAAATTGCATGAAAACACAATCTATTTACTTTAAGGACAACAACCAATTTAAACTACATACACACAATATTCAAGATAGGTAATTGATTCATAAGAACCATACTATACCCAATAAATGATAAGATTCATGTGAAATATGCTCACTGTAAGCCATTATGATTTTCAATTTCTATCCATGATCACTGGACTTCATAAAAACATAATGATTGACAATCAAAAAAGTGACTATGGCCAATGCTAATTCTTATTGTAATTTTGTTTAAATTAGGTGGTTTTGCATAAGATGTTGCAAATATATTCCATGTTTGTTGATTGTACTAGGGAAAAAATAGGCAATCGTATCCTAGTGGAAGATCGTTGATCAATTCCAAATGAATACCATAAACTAAAGTATTTTTAAGGGCTTTATGACAGGCAAATTTGCAGCAGTGAGTCTCTTAAATCTTTGATGACATCAAAATGTTTTTGACTAGAGCCTAGTCATTATAGAAGAGTCAAGTTAGATTGAAATAACATATTCAAGACCAAAATCACTAGGGCCTACCTCCCAATATTGGATTTTAAAAACCAGTATCTATTAAGAACTTACGGTTTTCATAGTCCATAAAATTGAGTAAAAAGCTTTTGAAAAATCTTCTACATAGATTTTCCCAAAAGCTTTTATTCAACCACTATCTAGTACTCATCTAATAACTTACTACATCCGGAAGCCAAATTTGATTATAATACTATTGATGCAAATTCTCCACGGGAACTTTAAAATCTATGTCTCACACACAACAAATTTTAAAGTCTCACACACACACACAAACTTAAATTTTTCATACACACACGTTCACACATTCAGATTGAAGGTTAATGCATTTTGAACTACATCCTTATAAATCCAATGCTTGAAATTGAAATTGATAAGGAAATCCGGTTACAGATGGAAGATGGCATAGATAAAGTATGAAATCCTTGAGACAGGCTTGCCAAACCTCAAGTGAAAGCTGCCTTTGCTTGGAGGTTCTAAAAGGCATGTAACCGGCAGGATCCCAATTTGACTACTACACATGACTAACAATGAGGAGAAAATAGTTGAGCATCAGCAGAAGAATTAAAAACAATATCACAATACAGAATCACTTTTTACTTTTTGAAGACAAAGGACACTCCATTGTTGTTTTTCTGATGCTTAGAAAATATAAACTGCAAAAACTGAGAAAGAAATAATATCGTGAAAAAGAAATTATTGCCTTGTTATAGAAATTGAGCAAGATGACTTGATTATTAATTCCAATTGTAATACAATTTAAACTGAATCGAAAGAATGTCTCCTTGCACTACTACATTGAAGGGGGTTTTAAGACATTTCTTAAGACAATTATTGAGTAAATTGTCTTAATTTGAGACAAAAAGAAAATTGTGTATTGTCTCAACTATTGTCTTTAAGCGGGTGTCTTAAACTATTGTCTTAAAAATTGTCTTTCTAAAGACAATATGAAACATAAGTTATTTTGTCTCTTTAGAGACAATAGTGTTGGGATTAAAGACATATTGTCTCTTAATTAGGATTAAAGTTTAGAGACAATATGAAAAAATATATTAAAAAAATAAATAATTTATTTTAAATATTTTTTGTGTGATTTTCAACATTCAATGTTTGAAATTCATAGAAAATGACATCAACTAACTCATACACATAATAGAAACAAAAGTTTTGAAGGCCAAAATGCTCATTTTATTGATAGGAGATGCTCTTGCAACCATACATAGTCTGAAAATATCTATCTTTTGCTTTGAAAATGTGTTACAAAGTGTTTTGCTTCAGTCTAAAACTGAAAAATCTGAGGTACAATGTCAAAGTGACTAGAATGAAACTTTGTGTCAAGTTTACAATTCTGTATCAAAATCAAAAGAACTAATTACAAAAGTGATTTTGGTTTTCTTTGTATATCCTTCATTGGAGAGAATGTAGGACATGAAATTAAGAAGCATCAATGACCACCTCGAACTTTGACTTGGTAAATTTGATTTATTTTGGCTGCCTAGAAATTGCTTCTATTATTTGACTCCACAAAAAAGTTCCAGCAAGGCATTGGTGAAAGAAGACTCCTGACTTTTCAAATTTCTTTTCCTTTGTCAGTTATTATATCCACTCTTTAACCTTCTGGATGCTTGCAAATTGCTGCTATATGTGCTTAAATTGTCCCTATATGCCTGCAACCTACTCAACTGCCCATCAATACCTTCTTAGATGCTTGCAAAATGTTGCTGCAGGTGTCAAACTGACCTTTTTCCTTCCCAACTACTCCTTTATGCTTTAAAACTATCACTTGAAAACTCCATCTGCTGTCATATGACAAAACAAAGCAACTAGGCAATTACTTCATCAATCTTAATCTAACGCAGATCAGAATTACTGTAACTACTAACTAGATAGATTTGCACTACTGACTTTGTATTCTTTGCTCAAGATTCACTTTTAAAGTAAAACAACAAGATACAATAATCACTTATAAATCTGCATTATTTCCCTCACAAACAAAATAAAATAAGATAAGAATAGAACAGACACTAACAAAATAAAACCTAGCTGCTAAAATTTTGTATGTACTGATTTGTTTCAATAAGTACAAACCATAATTTTCTCAATTTTATAATTTGTACTTCTTACACAGAGACCAAGTGTTTTACTCGCTAAAAGCAGAGACCAAGTGTTTTACTCGAATTTTCATGAAGTGCATAATGAGCTTCTGAGATATGTCAACTTTTATCTCAGAATGAAAGTGTGTAATAAATAACTAATTTTCATGAGCATCATTATTTAAATAAATGATTGATGTGTTAACTACAACACACCCACTATTTAAATCAGTGTCAGTTTCATCTAAATGAAAATTAAAAATTATCATCATCATAAAACAAAGCAAACAAAAATTTGATTCTTGGGTTAGATTGGATGGTTGAGCCATAGACAGAGGTCATAGGTTTGAATCCCAATTTAAATACTATACTCATGACCATATGAATAAGGGGACACATTCAAAACATGAGCACAAGTTATAGGATCAATCCTAATCACTGTTCTCCATATATATATATGAAAATGAAAAAAGAGAAAACAAAGAATGCACCTTGATCACAAAGCAGTCATGGAACTGAAGATGGAGCAAAGAAGCCGCCATTCTAGCTTCCTTCATTACAACATTTTGCACAACCGACTTCACAATTTGCTGAGCATTGGGACATGACTCCTCATAGAACCTTGGACTGAAGTTATTGTTATACAAGGGTTGTTGTCATAGAACTTGTGGGTGATCTTGTTGAGGGAAATACTACAGTGGGAGTTGATGTTGCAGGCTCAGGGGAAGAGGATGGAACACTTATTGTCAATGCACTATTGCTCGAACCTGCAAGCCCACCAATTCCAAATCATAATTGAGTTATATTTATCTCCTCTTCCTATTTTAGAAAATATGTAAATTACCCATAGAAAGAAAGCTCTATATACCTGCAGATGTAGAGGGGGCCGATGCACCTGCTCACAAAACAACAATATAATGATTATGACAGAAATTACAGCAATTGGGAGTGATTTGAAATCACCACGATCAATGTATTTGTTGATTTAATGTCCAATATTTTTTATAGGATAACACTAGAAGTTGAGACCTTAAAATTATTAGTATTGATTATGAGTACACATAATTGAATGAAATATATTCAATAGATCTATAAAACAACAAATCATGTGATGTCAAATTGACCAACCAATAAAACATGACTTAATGCACAACTACTAGTCTATCTGTTTTGAAAGTTTTTTTGGAAACCTCAACAAAAAAACAATGTTGATGTGACATCATATGTGATGATGTGGACCTAAAATCTTAATGATAAGTAGAAGCCTTGCGAACAAATGGTTATAAAAGAATGAAAGTGATTTGAAATTACCACGTATAATTTTTAGCAACACAAAACTAAGATGCTCAACTGTTGAATCCTCTGCTCTACCATCAACCATAAAAATTGAAAGAGTTTATACGGCCAATGTATTGTTGTTAACTTTACCTGCAGATGAAGAGGGAGCATGAGCACCTACAGCTGCTCAAAACAATGATAATTTAGTCATTATGACAGTTAAGGTTTTACATATAACTCATGAACTGAATTGTTTGATGTTGATAAACTTCAAGAATCCTACATTCATTATAATACTTCAATAAAACTTGAAATGCATCGTTTCCTACAACCAAAGTTATAAGGATTTTGTAGTTGCAAACACTCTGGTAGACATACATGTAGAACTCAGGAGTTTTGAAACCGTTTATAGCCCTCCATGAATGCATACAATGTAAAGTAATTTTGACAAATGTTGCATTTTGATGACGGAGCATCCGGGTGGACATGCAATCCGCATCACCCAAAAAAAGAAGTGATTAAATTTTGTTTTTTTTTCTTTTGTTTCTCGTTTGTTTGGTTTTGACTGCTGGTGGTGGTTCCATTTCTATTCTTGGCTTGTCCGTGATGTGGCATTTACTCTTGTTGGCACACTTCTCCCATTCTTCCACCTCTGAGTGGTTTTTCTTTTCTGACTGGCGTTTCTTTCTTTCATTGTTTCTTGTTGGAGTCTGCATGAAATGGAGTGCTTTCTTTTGGTCATGTGATGGCCATTTATCAAACTTTACTCCATGCGTTATCTTCTTTCCTTCCTTGGAGTGGAAGTTACAATCCACTCTATCGGCACAAGTTTGAATAATAAAAAAAGAGAATTGACATCACAAGAATAAGGAGAGAGGAGGTTGTTTTTGGGGTTGGTTCGGGTCTGGAGAAGCTGAGTTGCAACAAAGGCGTTTGAAGAGAGAGGGAGACATGATCTTCTCTTAAGCATAGGAACAGAGAGGCTAGGGAAAAGCGAAGTCTGTGGTGAAACTTTGACTATTGTTGATCATTTTGACTGTTTCAAGCATGTAGAAGAGTATACTTCTCAGAAGAAGTGTATACCAATTGAGTAATGAATAAAAGTTGATTTTTCTTAACATTCTGTTATCGCTGTGTCCAAGTGAATGATGTTGCCATTCTTAAAATTCTTTGTTTAATTCATTCTAAATTAGTGAGGTGTGATTACTAGCTGCAACCTTTCTCTGTCTGATAAGACACAGGGGGTTGGACTGCACCACAGTTACAAATATTTTAGTAGACATGCAAGCAAGAATGTGAAAGCACATGCAATGTGTATGAACTATTTGACAGACGCCTCTAAGAAATGTCATCTCATGTAATACTGTGACTAAAGGATATGCACAAATGGATTTGTTAAAGAGGCTTTAGAAACCTTCAAGCAATGCAATTGGTGGTTGTTTAACAATCCACAACTTCTCCCATCCTTCTCTCTACTTGTGCTAAAATGGGCATGCAGTATGGATTTTTACCAGATCTTGTAGTCGCCATTGCTCTAGTTTATATAAGTAGCTGGGTTGAAGATGGAAGAGGATAATCACGTATGCTTTAATTCGCTTTTTGGATATTATCATTTTGTTTTTCAAGGTTTTTGGTTTCTATTTTGTACATTGAAAAGGTTTTTATCAATCTTAAGATTTAGTTGCATGTATATAATTTAGAATAAAACATAGATCTTGTAAGACCCGATTAGCCTTGTTTGAATTAAATTAATGTAACCAAAAGAGTTTGATTGCTTCCTCCCACTACATGACGTTACTGTGGACAAAGATCAGATGTTACAATGTTGATGAGCTGAGTTGGTGTTTAAGAATCTTCTATGTGATTCCTTTTTACTCACTTTTGGTGTTTAAGAATCTTCTTTGTGATTTCCATAACTCTAGTGCATACTCAAATGTATTCATCATATGACTCTTAATATAATTTGCTGAGACAGCAATATATGCAAACTATAACTGACTTTTTCAAGTACCAATCTCTTACAAAATGTTGTTCCAGGACAGCGATCCCTAATGATGATAAACATATTCTAAATGCAATGACTAAAGCTTTAGAGACTGCCTAAACAATCTAATATAAATGAACCTGGAAAATGACGCCTTGGCTGAGCAATTAGGAATGTGAGAGTGCCTTCAAAGCTCAAATTATTTCTAGTCAGCATTTTGTTTTCTTCTACTCAGTTATCATCTACTAGTTTTTGGAACACATCATAGTTGCATATTGTTTTAGAGGGGTTAGCTGAGTCAATCCAAATCATGGCTTCATTTCAATCCTTAATTGTTTAACATGTTTGACAAGCCAATTATTCTATGATAATATATTCTTCAACTATAATTTGAGTTTCTCTCCAATGCCCAAAACTGACTAAATTTATTGTACATTGTATGTGGTAGCAAAGTTACATTATAAGTACATTTTTTAGAAATTCACTAAGGAAAAAAAATTATTGCTGGTAAAGTTGATTTTATTGCTGGATTTAGAGACATCCACTAATAATAAAAATGATATGGGTTTTTGCAAACTTAACTGCATAAGTCTCCACCAATATGGTAGCACTGCAACAATGTATTGGAACTAAATGAAGGGGCTTGAACATACTGAATTGTCTGGGCTACTGCGCAATATGTGATTTGCATGGTAGAAAGAAATGTACCAGAGAGATCTAAATGTTGTGATCTACAAAGTAGATAGGAAAGTTATATAGTCCTATTGAAACCAAAAATCCAAACTATGGATTTGCAATCTACAAACAAACAAATATACCTAGCTTGTAAACTGATCAGCAAGAAAAAAGTCAGCAAATTCAACCTGTTGGTACATACCATTCAAACCAAATTAGAAATCATATATAATGGAATGAAAAGTGTAATTATTTTTAATTAGTTATAGAAAACTACGTGAAAACTAGTACTTTAGGTTGGCTTTTGTTTATTTTAATTCTTAATTTGAAATATTCATTGTATCTGTTGTACTTTCATTTCAGTTTTAAAATGCCTCGTTCTTTTGTTAAGAAGTAAATGTTCAGATTATCACTCTTATTTAAAAAAATAAAATAAAATATAACCCAGCTACTAATGATAGTGGCCAGTCTTTAACAAGGAAAATGTTTCATACAAACCTGATAACCTTTTAGACCCATTTTTTCATAAATCATGTCACATGTTTTCTCATCATAGTTGCAACACATGATATCAGATAGATGGAAAAACAACAAGAGGTTAATGGATAGGTAAAGTGAGGGTATAGAAGAGGGAAGGAAGGAAAATAAATAAATGAATGATAGAGGAAAAGGTACAAACATGATGGAACAAGACCTCCATAGATAATATAAGCCTATGTATAATATAAAAGGACATGATATAATCAAGGATGGTGAGATCAAATGCTAGAAAGTATATTAACATATCAAAATATATAATATTAGCATGAATAGTGGCTAAAGATAATGGAACATGAGAATCTATCATAACAAATATATCAACATGAAGAACAAGGTGGGTGTGTGGGTGTGGATCAAGGGAAGATCATATAGTAGAGGCACAAACCCTAATAAAGATAAATCAATTACACACAAATAAAGGGTGGATTCAAACCCTAGAATCAATTATATTATAAAAGAATGTAAGAAGCCATATATATATATATATATATATATATATATATCAAGAACTCTAAATTGGAAATAAATTAGCAAATGAAAACCTAGAGGCAAAAAATAATAGTGGGTATGATAGGTGAAAGAAAGAGTACACAATGGATCACAAAGCCCTAAAGGAAGATATATCTATGAAACATGCAAGTAAAAAGGGAATCACATCTAAAAATAAGACTATACAATTTAAAAAATTCCAAAAACCCTAAAAAGAAAAGAAGGTCAAAACTAAAGATTGTGGAACATTAATGCTTAGCTCTACAACTAATGATGGAATCTTGAATGATGTTGGTGATGTGTTAAATTAATTTTTCACTTCTAGAAAATAATGACCTTGATTTGATGAATATCTCAAAATCTGAACTAACATAGAAAAATGATGGAGGTTGATCCAAAGTGTCACAAATTTGATCTCAACTATCACAAACTTGATCAAATATTTACTATGCAAAATGATTTGTTAGAATGTGCACCTCAAATTACTCTCCTTCACCTTCTTGATAGATGGATCTGTGAAGGTGGTGCTAGAGATGTTGTTTAGGAGCTTTTCATCTCAATAAGTAAATGGGTTCACCTGGGTCAAACCCTTTGGCATGCAAGATTTAAGGTGTTGAGTTATATTAAAGATAACACACACAAACGTGCATTTGACCTATATAATGATGTTGATCAAATTCTTTCTTTCCCTTTAGAGATTTAAGTGTGTTCTATTGATTTTCTCTTTGATGTCCTCTTTTATACCATGACATAGCAACATGTCACAAAACTGTGTGTCAAGTCAACTCATAACAATTAATAGAAATGAGTAAAACCTTTGAAATTTGAATTTGAAGATTTAAATTTTGGAATCATTCTCATATATGTCAAAATTGAACCAAATCGATTTTATATCACTCAAAAAGAAACTAGAAAAATACAATAATAATCTTGGATAAATAGTATTAGAAATTAGACTAGAAGTGAAACCATGTAAACATTGACATATTCAACCTAAGTAAACACAAAACTAAATAGAAAATGGAACTGACATTGCTAATTTCACCATTTCAATATGATTGTTGTGAGTGTTCTACAAAATTTTAGAGTGTATGAACATAGCACGAATGATTGAGATCTTAAACACAATGAAATGTGAAAATGTCTTTTTCGTAGACTATTTCTCCCATATTCAATTACTTAAATGCAAAGTTACAATCAATTTGTGATTGCACAAAACTTTTCCTCTTGACCTTCAATCCCAAAGCAATCAAAAGTCAATCAACTTGATCCAAAATGCTTTGGGAACAAGCTAATATGAAGCTCTCGATGTCAATATGCTAGTAATAACTTTAATGAAATAAGTAATACAAAAAATTCTAAAACATCTACCTAGAAAAAATGACTTTTTCTCTATACATTCGTACCAAAAATGTTGCCACAGATAGTATGAATCAGTTCCCACCATTTGGACCAAAGCCTTACCTATCGTAGCCTATTTTTTCATTTGACAACTTCTAATTATTAGGCCATAGTAATTAAAATCTATTGGTAATTGCAATGGGAGAAATTTGTGAGGCCACAGTAATAGCCATGACATGTGGAATGCAACTTTTTAAAGACAACTGTCCCCTTCAAGAATACGTGTTTTTCAGCAAGGAAAGATTTATCCCATGTAACTTTTTAAAGACAACTGTCCCCTTCAAGAATACGTGTTTTTTCAGCAAGGAAAGAGTTATCCCATGTAGCTTTTTAAAGACAACAGAATAGGTGTTTTTTCATCCAGGAAAGAGTTATCCCATGTATATCAAATATTTGATTTGTGTCTACATCAAATTGGGCTCTTTACGTATCCACATTGACCCCTCCACACTGTTGTGTCTGATTATTATTGCCCATGTTTACATCTTTCAGATCTCCAGAAATTTTTAGAAGATTTTTTTTTACAATGGCTAATGATAATAGCAGTCCAAACTATGAGGTCAAATATGGATGGATTGATGTGGCAGACGGTATGGTTGATGAGCTGGTAGATGGACGGATGTATGTGGTGGATGGTTGGGTGAATGGACAGCCCACAGTGGTACCAGGACCGCAACTAGCTAGGATTAAGGACACAAATTTGGATGGTATAAGCACAAAAACTTATTGATGCTTTTGTAGTGTTAGGCACAAGGATTTGATTCAAAATTTTCCCAAAATGTCTAGACCAGGGCTGATTTTCTTATAGTAACCACTCGCCAGGCTTCAAAAGCTCAGACAAGTAACTGGGATCTTCCAGGCCTTATTTCACAACTTCACAATGAAATAAGTTGTCTGATATTTATGCAATCTAATTTTTTTTTAAACCTATGTTTTTTAGATGTTAGGCCTAAATCTGTTTTGCTAATTTGGTATGAGTTAAAATTCTTGATCTATGAACCGCTTTATAAAAGTTGTCTTCATAGTGGTTCAATATTTAATTGTGATATAAAAATCTTAGTATGATTGAAAAAAATTTGAAGCTAGAAATGATCAGAAAAAAAAGATACTTATCTATCCTGATTATGTTCGTTGAATTGACAAAAAAGTTCGATTATGTGAATAGCTTTCCTAGTCTACTCAGCTAGTCCACCAAACATGTTATGGTGTATATGAAACCATATGACTTAGAGCATGATTGGGTATATGAAACCATATGGTTTAGAGCTCATCATCTGGGTATATGAAACTATATGATTTAAAGCATCAAGTGGGTATATTATCTAGTACCAATAAGCACTGATAGATCATGTGTTATATGTCAATATAGGAAGACATTAATGGCACTACAGCTGCTTATATGAATGATTAAATTGATAGTTTATGCATGTCACATATAGATAGATTTTAAGGGCTCCTAGGATGCTTCACCAATGCTCAGCTGATGGCATTAGGTCAGAAAAATTCTTGGTAAATTAATCTCTTTGTACCTTACTCATCCCATAGGTCCAATGTACCTTATTGGTTCTCCAGAGCATGTTAGTAAACATGTATACCCTATTCAATTGTAGTAAAAGTTCTAGGGAAATCCTAAAATGGTTACTAAAAGGCCTTGTTTTGTTTTCTGATAACTTTGGAAAGAGAAGGATCGATTTATTTTACTGGAAACAATAATTTTAGGCAATTGTAAGATCTTTACCCAAAAAAATTGACCATTTCAGTATACAATGCAATGTTTGTAATGTAATGTTTGGAGGATGAACAAAACATCATCACTTAACCTAGTACTTTGTTTACATATTTATCAGTATTTGGAGATATCTACCCTTCAACATAACATTTCTCTTGTTGCAGGTAAAAGCCATAGATGAAAGAAGTGATGTTTTAGCAAAAAAAGTCAAGGAGCTATTGATGAAAGCAGGAGTTAAGTTCTGCTGTTATGGGTATTTGGTCCCATACCCATGTTTAGTTGCTCCTTGGGAATGGTGTGCTTATATTTTCTTGATGCCAAGGATAATCCAATCCCACCGTTTGGGATCAAAGAGAAAAAAGCAGAGCCTAAGCACAAAAATGAGAGAGGAGAAAAAAATAGAGCCTAAGCATGGAAATGAGAGAGGGTGGAAGCACAGACAAGGCATGTGAACTGTTAGAAATAATGCCTCAAAGAAATGTGGTGGAAGCACACAACAAGGCGTGTGACCTGTTAGAAATAATGCCTCAAAGAAATGTGGTCTCTTGGAATGCAATAATTGTAGGATATCACAAAATGGATTTGTTGAAAGTGCTTTAGAAAATTTTAGGCAAAAGCAAGTTGACAGGAGTAAAGCCGAAGTCCACAACATTTATCAGGAAGTACGCATCTAAAATGTGGAAGCATAAAGAGGGTACGGAATTGTTTGACAAGGGTAAACACTAAGAGCCAAAGTTCTTGAGGAACATGGTAAATACGTGATGTTTAACTGAACAGAAAACAAAGGGTTAATATATGAAGAATAACTGAAATAGAAAATAGAGGAACCCATGTCCTATTGTCCTCGAGCTAATAACAAACTTAAAAAAAAAAGGAAATAGAAAATAGAGGAGGCCATAGAAGACAAACCCCTTTTTTCTGTTTTGTCTTTTCTGTGGTCCTGGCCTGTTTCTACTTTGCCACCGATAAATGTTGCCCCCACCTCCTGAAAAGTGCTACCTTCTACCTGGTGACACTGCCCCAAGCTTGGTAAACACTGTATTCATTCAGTTCACTGCCCACAATGCAGCCTCCAACAAAAAGGAAAATGCATTTTAGGGAAATGAAAAATGACGCGGGAAAGGAAAGTGTAGGGAGGGAAATAAAAACATTATTTTAGAAAAAGCTTTTTTTTTATTGTCTTAACTTAAGACAATTAGAAAATTAAAAACATATTGTCTTAAATTAATGTCTTAAAATCCCCCTTAATGTAGTAGTGTTGGTTGAACCATCTATACAATATGGGTACATATAACATACATTTAATAATCAGGTTTTTCAGACTGGAGGATCCTGGGTAAATATCTTATGCCATCTCACATGATATTCTGTCAAACAGTTCACGTGTCGTTTCTATGCTTCCACATTTTGCATACATGTCTACCAGAGAATTTCCAACTACAATATATGAAAAAAAATCCTCCTTCCATAATGCTTTGATGGATGTCCATACCTGTTCTAAAGCTCCCATTTTGGCACAGGCAGGGAGGATACTGGCGAAGGTTGTGGAATTTGGCTTTAAACCTGCCAATTACATTTGCTTGAAAGTTTCTAAATCCTTTTCAACAAATCCATTTTGCACATATCATGCAATCATTGCAGTCTATGAGATGTCATTTTTTTCGGTTATTCTGTCAAACAGTTCACGTGCCTTGTTATTGCTTCCACTTTTTGGATGCATGTCTATTAGGGAAGTTGCGACCATTATATCATCGATGTCATGCCCTGTTCCAAAGCTCCTATTTTGGCATGGGCAGAGAGGATGCTAGCAAAGGTTGCGGAATTTGGCTTTAAACCTACCAACTGCATTTGCTTGGAAATTTCTAAAGCCTTCTCAACAAATCCATTTTGTGCATATCCTGCAACCATTGCAGTGCACGAGACGACATCTGTTTGAGGCATCTTGTCAAACACTTCACGTGCCTTAACCAGGCTTCCACATTTTGCATACATGTCTACCAGGGCAGTTGCAACTACAACATCCAACAAACGGCGAGGTAATGAAAAAAAGAATGTTTATTACAAGTTTTTAGTATTTAGGCACTGGACCAACGGCGAACGAAATACTGCAAAAATTCAACAGTGCAGATGGTTTTCATCATCTTGCATCCGCTGTTGAACACGCTGCACCGTGGATTATGGAAGTCCGTCTGCCTCTGTTCAAATAGGAAAAACTACTCCAGCTCGACAATCAATGGATGAAACAACTTCAATGGTCTTGCAAGGTATGACAGACGATACCAGCCGTCCATAGCACATTTCAGTTCGGTCTTCTTCAAATAAGGATACCTTTCGGCGTAAACTAGAAATCGCACCTTGGTGTGCAATGGGTATGTCAAAGAGATGTGGTAGGTCAGGTAGAAATTTTTTGGTCTTTATTTGTGTACAATTTTACAGTACATGAGGTTATTGGTAGTCTATTTAGAAAATGTTTGTGCAACAAAGTATAAATGAAGAAGTGATAGTCTTAAATCAACTATGCATCCACTTAAAATGATTTAATTCGATGTAAACTAGAAATCGCATCTAGGTGTGCAATGGGTATGCCGAAGAGATGTGGAAGGTCAACTAGGAAATTTTTTGGTCTTTCTTTGTGTACAATTTTATAGTACATAAGATCAGTTGGTAGTCCATTTAGAAAATGTTTGTGCAACAAAGTATAAATGAAGAAGTGATAGCCTCAAATCAACTATGCGTCCACTTAAAAGAATTAAAAAATATCGAAAAAAGGCCTCTAAATTAGGAAGATAAGTAGGCTCCATTACTAATATGCTCAAAAATTTTTTGCAATAAGAAGAGGAGACAGGGAGGTATAGAAAGAGGGAGATATATAACTCTCTTTGAAATTATTATTGGTCTGTTTGTTCTGAAAACTCAAACCTATTAAGCCCTCCAAGAACAGCAACGTAGCCTTGTCGATTATAGACATCGGCCTCTTGAAAGACTTTAATGGAAAACCATCGTCCTAGAGCTATGCAAACAATTTCCGTGAATCCAAGAGCAGCAACAAAAGACACCAGGGCAATGATCAGCTGATTTGTTTCCCCCTCCTTTCCAATTATGGACAAAATATTTTGTTGCATACATTGTGGTGAGCCTGAGCCAGATTGCAGGAAATTTAGCAGAGATGAGATATCGGTCACTGAAGATTCATTGATGGATATTTTAATATACATATCATTTGGGGCCTCTGGAGATTGAAATCCACTAATAAGATAAATAGTTTGGAACACAAGTGCCTGTGTCGTTATTTCTGTAGCTAAATCCTAGACAATTGCAATAATCCATGCAGAATTTTTTCCACTCCTCTAATGACATACCATCTCTTTTGAAATAATCAGGCCCATAAAAATCGGCGTACAAAAATCGAAGTATATGGGCACGATTTGCACCGCAAGAGAACTAAAACGGCACACGCACATGGGCTACACATAGCATTAAAACGGCACAGACCGTGAACTCTGCACTGCCATGAAATTGCAACCCATGATATTTTCTAGCTGCAATTTAATAAATTGAGGATGTATAATCTCATGTTACAGTCAATATCCAGTGTCAATCTTCTGAGGGCCCTAAACTAAACTGATGGCTTCATCTGAATCCACAAGATCTATCCAGAGATGTTATGCAAGTAATATTAAAAGTGTTTATGTCGTTATCTGCTGAAGTTTTCCATGGATCAGGCCAATACTTGCTAGAGACATTCAACCCTTCGTAAATGAGACACCAGACAGTTGTTAAGCGGCATTCATTGTACGGTCTGGATATTACCCGTGGGGAAAACAAAGCCTGCGATGACATTGAATGACATTAATTTCTTCATGACGTCATTGGTTTGACATTTACGGTTCAGATGCATTCAACGGTCTTGCACTGCAGACAAACGATATCAACCATTGATCGAAAAGATTTGCTCGGACTGTTTCATAGAGGGAACCCTTCGGCGTAATTATCACCAATAGAATAAAAATTGGGGAAAGGTAAATCTAATGAAATTAAATACTCAAAGTTTTAAATAATATATACAAGAATTTAGTTTTTTGGTTTAATGTGGAATATAATTTTGTCAAATGTTTTAAATTAATTTATTATTATTCTAAAATATGGAGTTTGTTAGTTAAATGGATTAAATTTTGTAAAAGTTCTTTTTTTTAGGTCATTCTCACAATTGTAGAATTGATTCTATGATTAGATCTAAACTAGATCTAGAAATTTGGATTTTGCTAATTTTTAGGTGTTCTCTTTTAGATTGTTTCCAAATTATTTGCTTGATATTCACATAAAAACTTGGTTTGCATGCTTGGGATTTTGTATGTAAAGGGTAGTTATTCTTGCTTCAAACCCCTAAAAGGATATTGAGTCAACTTTTGAACAAGACCAAGGTTAAGTAATATTGGAGTATGCCCTATAATGTTTATGTATTCTTGATATCATTACATGGTTATTTTATGTCCATAATGTATAAAAGAGGTGCTCTTTCACTTAGTCACTAGGTATTTTAAATAATCTAGGGTTAGTCCTTTAATATGACTTCCTAGGTGTCAAATGAAATGTTTTATATATCAAATTGGCATATAACAAATAGATGAAAGGAAAACTAACATGCCCAATTTTGAATTGGAATTTCAAAACTAAGGGAATATTTCTAAAAGTGAGGAAGTGGTGTATATCATTTTTGCAATTGTAAATTTGATCCTAGATAGGAAAATTGAAAAATGACCATGTGAAAATGGTTTTGAGGTAAGCACGAATGAGAATAGATGAGGTTCAAGTTATGTGCAAACTCTTTGTTATGGCATTGGAAAGACATATATCCAAGCTTGACTCCTTCAAAGTCTCTTCAAACTAACCATCCAGGCATGGAAGATGATGTTTGTTGACTTTATCAATGAAATATTTGAAGTCATCCTTGTAAAATCTAAAAACTATCTCTTGCATGAGTAACTTGTAGCCACTTGTTGTTTCAATTGTTTGTTGCAAGAATATAAGGTCATGCCTCCTATCTCTTTGCAACTACCTTGACTAGACATAGGAAAGGCTCTTCCTTCATCATGGGGTGAAATTGCATCATAAAGTATTATTTAAGAACTTGAAACAACCTTAACTCCTTGAATTTTGATCCTCCCACATTGAACATTTGATAGGTGACAATTGAGATGTCTAGAGGTTCTAACATGTCTCATCTCTACACATACTTCTTGACACATCTATTTAGGGTCTTGTCTTCAACTCTTCTTTATGTTGCTCAATTTGTAAGCCTATGAGACTTTCTCTCACTATGTCATAATCCTTTTTCTAGCTTCAAAAAAAATTGTGGTGCTTGAAACTCTTTCATTCAACCTTTTAAAGCCCATACTTGGTCTTGTTTTACATACAGTATTTTATGCCTTTAAACCTTGATAATATTGATATTCTTTCTTGACTATACAAACTTGTTTTGACATATTTCTTGATGGTTTCAAGATGTGTCACATCTTCATAACCTTTATTCTCCATAAAAATCATTGTTTCACAACTTTAGGCTTAGACAAACTCTATGACTTGTCACAATAGTGCAGGGTTTCACAACTTTGTGCTTTAAATAGACTTTACACTCCTCAAGTCTTATAATATTTGTTAGGGCATTAGGCCTGTATACTCGTCTTTACTAGTCACTTCCCTTGCTTACTCATTCATTATAAAAAATTTCATGCTCATATGTGCTCATTTTCATCCCATGGTATTGCTCATGGCATTCTTTTGTTGTCTTTGACTTGTCCAAGATATGTGGTTTTGCATGGTTTGAAAGAAACTTAAAGAAACTTTCATGCATTTTTGGAGAAAGCAACAACAATAGACAAGCCTTATTCAAAGCATCTATGAGACTTCAAAATCATTCAAATCATACTTGTCATAGTTTAATATCATCATATAGTCCTACTCAATGTCATCTTGCAAGATTCTTCTACAAGTCTATCACAGTACTCTATCACCATTTTCTTCACTCTTATATCTTATCCATCATACATTTGCATCTATTATTAGCTTCTATTTCCTATGGAAAACCTTTGATAGTTCTTTAATAATCCTTCATGTATATGTGGATTCTTGGGGTTTGGACATGCTTGACATTGGTTTAAAATACATTTTCATACATCTTTTGACTAAGAAAAATAACATTTTATAGGCCATTGTAGTTGGCTTCATGGATATTTTAGGTTCCAATGACATTCAAGAATAACATTACAATCCCTATTATATGGATGCTAACTTATAGGTCTAACTACCATTTACACATCATGAAGTTTAATGCTCCATAAGCCTTAGATGCCATGTTATGTGGGAATAGTTATAGATTTTATGAGTTTTTAACAAGTATCTTGTAGCTTGATTCATCACTATTAAAGAGAACTAAAGGACTATTGGATTTAACAAGAACCAACAATGATTGAATAGATAGACCTGCTAAACCTAACAGTTCTCTGATAGCCATTAAGACCACCTATGGACATTTCATTCTAAGGCTTTAACAAGGGTAAAACTACATTCCCATCCATCTTGAAAAAATTCCCAATCATCTTATAAAGGATAAGGCCTTGTCTTTATAGAGCTTATGGAAGTGTTTTAGCAATCAAATGTATAGATCTATTCATCATAAAATCACTACCCCTTTCACTAAATCATTATTATATCCTCATATTTTCTTTAGAAGGTTAAGAGGGTAGATCAAACCATCATCTCAAACCTCATA
The DNA here is from genome assembly GCA_007258455.2 of Sequoia sempervirens. Taxonomy (NCBI): domain Eukaryota; kingdom Viridiplantae; phylum Streptophyta; class Pinopsida; order Cupressales; family Cupressaceae; genus Sequoia; species Sequoia sempervirens. Next base: position 8,144 of record VDFB02225647.1, on the reverse strand, counting down.
GAGTGTATAGTGCCTCAACTCCTTTTTTTTCTCTTCTCCTTCTAGGGTTGCAATGTATCTTACCTACAATTTTATTAAGCATTAGGTTTTTGACTTCTACTTTGTCTTGATGGTGATGAATAGGAATGGGAATATAAGGATATATAACACTCTTAGTAAATCATTTTCCATGCATTTATTGAGCCTAGGGTTTCAAGAAATGGAACAAAATCCTGAACACGAATTGCGCAACATGCCAACAACTATGAATGTTGCTCCAAGAATCTACATTTTCTTCAATAATCCCTTATGATAACTCAACAGACCTCACAAAATTCACAAAAATCTTCCTTATGGTTTGATATACACTTTACTATTTGAGTCTTCAAAATGTATGAATAAAGGATCAAATATAAGAGACAATGACACCTAGTTTACTTCATAGAAACCACCATCTACCATGACAATCTTATCTCTATTTATAGGGATTCAGTTCTTTATCAGCCTCTCTTCCACTGTAATGACTTTTTTCACTACAATGGTCATGCCTTAACTAAGACACCTCACACTTAAAATATCTTTAGAGACATTAATACCTTCAAACAATGTCTTACAAACTTGTAGATTACATGTAAACTCCTTGAATATCCCTACACAAACTTATACCTATTCTTATACCCATGGTGATGAATGTAGGGTTTTTACTTCTACTCTTAGGTATGTTATGTATGCTTATGTTAGGTATGTTTTGTTATGTTCCATAAGACATAACATACCTAATGAAGTGTAGAATGTAACCATGTAGAAACTACATCTTGGAGACCTTTAAACACATAGATAAGATGTATACGAGCCCTTGAAACCTCTCCCCCTTATTGAAATGTGTCATGTGCCTTCTTCCTAGTCTTGCAACATGTCATATGCAAGAGCAACAAACTCACCTTCATGCCTTCAATGTAGTCGACTTGTTTCAATGGGATCAAGACAACCTAACCCTAAAACTCTCATAAGACATTGACCATTCCAAAATGGAATTCCCTCCTAGATGTGTACATGATCCTTTTGAGAAGAATTATATTTCATGACAACTTTTGGACTCTAAAGGCTTGACCAAATAAAAGACCACTTAAAAATTACCATATAGATAATGTTTGGAAGAATTTATTGATTACCCCTTAATATACCTAAAGAAACTTATGACTTATTAAGATCAAGAGGGCTCAAATTAGTCAACAAGGACATTGATAGTATCACCTACAATGAGTGTACTAAAATATGAAGAATTTAGAATTTATAAATCCTTAGAAAGGTTAGAAATTTTTAAAAAATAATTAGAGAGCATGATGAATTCCCCAAAGTAGGCTTCAACATTTAAATAGTAAGGGAATCAATGGTCATGATGATAGGAAGGAAAATTAGAATATACCCCTTGAGGAAATTTTCTAAAGATTCCTTAGTAGAAAAGGAATCTAAAGGGGGAACAAACGAATATAGAAAATCCTTAACAAGTTATATATGTATTGGAAGAATGGAACAATGATCAAGGAAAGTAGAGATCATGTTTATGCTTATTGAATTAGGTTCTTTAGCTTTAGAGGCAGAAGGTTGGTATCCAAGACTTGTAGTAGATTTATTTGTATTGGGCTCTAAAGGTATCTTGATACCCTACTCCTTATGACTGTAACCATTATCATTGTATCTAGTTTTAGACAGAATATTGAAACCTAATCCATAACATTATTTCAACTCCATAAAAGATGGAGGATCATTATTGGTCACATAGTGAATGTGTGAAGTGTAGTCACAAGAATAAGTGCAATTGATATTAAAAGTTGTAGAATTGTTGATTATTGTAGTTAGATAAGTTGTGAAGGAAATTTATATAATTTCAAAGTGATATATTGGTTGACTTTGTCTTCTCCAAAAGAAGAGGGTGAAAATTATAAAGAACCCCATTCATCACCAAGACATGCATTAGAAGTAGATGGAGAAATCAAGTTAGTAGGAAGTGGAGAAGTGGTTTTGGGACACAACATCTCAAAAGTGTGACACAGTTCTAAAATTTTACACATTAGCACCACAACAATATCACATATATTATTACTTACACTAATTAGAGTTGTAAATTTTAATATTAGTGCATCGATAATACATTCAACATTAAGAATTCAATTTTACAAGTTTTATTAAATTAGAAGGAACAAGAATCACAATCTTTCAACAAGAAACTTGGTATATAAAATATATATCGATTCATCATTGGAAAAAATTTACTATAAAACATAGACTCATGACTTTTTCAAGCATTTTTTAAAAAACAAACTTGAATTTTGGAGTGAGATAAATCATTTTGGTAGGATATTTGGGTTAGTTACCTCCTGTTAGTGATAGCTTGTCATATGATAGTAATATTTACACACAAAATTAATGTATGGGAAGAATTTAAAATAATTGAACTACTTTGGTTAAGGTATTTGGACAAGAAGGTAAAAGTGACGACCAACAAGTATTTTGTTAATACTCACAAACATTAGAGACGTGTATCTAATAATTGATGACTAAGAATTATTAATGAGAAGAAATGGTGTTGTAATAGATCCAATGGTTGGGGAAGAGTTTGAAAATAATATTAATCTATTTGTAATAAATGATAATACACATAACTATAACAAAATAAAATTATATTAATTAAAAATATAATAGCTCATTCGATTGCAACCAAAGCATTAGGAAATAATTGCATAATACCTAGAATGTTTAACTCATTTCCTACATAACCCCATGAGAGAAAACATGCATGCAAGCTTAAAAAGTAACCATAATGAAAATATCAAATAGATAATCCACAAGAAAACACAAGATATACCCTGGGAAAACCCTAAATAGAGAAAAACCTAGCCTCCAAAAGCATCCATACTCCATCTTATTATTTAGCAAATAAACAACACATGCACTTACAGAGTTAAAATGAATACTTCTAAAACATCAAGCCTCTCCTATGCATCTTCCATGTGTCCAAGCATGAATCCATGGATCTCATACCATGCTTCACATATGCACTCCTTAGAAGAAGACTAAATATAATGACAACCCACTCACCCAAACAACCTTAACCACTAAACATGTTCTTATATAGACTCAAGCTCACACAAATGCAACCAAGTGGTAAGATAAAACCATGAGAACACATAATCATTGACCCCTCATTTAATATCGGGTACTAAGTTTGCACATTATTACATATATTTTCTCCAAATATTAAATAATTATCCTATATCTCCTACACATAAAATAATTAACCCAACATTGTTACAATCCAACTTTACAAGTGGCTTGAAATAATTACCTAGTGTGGCTAACCACATCTCCTAGATGTACAGTAACTAAATAATTATTTAATTACAATATTATAATAAATCATTTTATACAATGGTGTACAATACCAAATCCTAACACAGAGAAGGAAGTACTAATCCATCTAGAGGTCAAAATTATGAACGTGATATTGATTTATTTATTATTAAGGATGCAAGGGTCAAGCTAACCTCCAATTTGTGTATAGTAATAGGTCTTTTAATTGGAACTCTAGGATATATTTGTACCATAATATAATAGACAAATCTAGAAGTGCCCAACTACAACCACCAACATGTTTATGGTGGAATTTGATAATAATCTAAAATGTCATTTGAAGTTACATCTCCAAATATGATTCAAATTACAATGCAAAGGAGACACACAAATAAATTTCCTTTACGGTTAGCTTGGGCACTAACAATTCATAAATCATAAGGATTGACTTCTCTAAAAGCAACAATTAACATATGAGAAAGAGAAAGGGAAAGGTTACCATTTGTGGCTATATTGCATGTTAAGTCCTTGTATGGACTAAGAATTTTGCCACCAATTTCATATAATTGTTAAAAAATAAAAATAGGAAAACAACTCTTGAAAATGAAAGTTGAAGAAGAGGGGCTCAATACAACAATAATGTTATGTATTTGATGTACACTGATGTATGATTCTTTTATCAAAAATTAATTGCATCTTTAATGTGATGTACATTTTGATTTTAATAGATAAATACAAATGTCTCATTAATTATCTTTTGATATTTTATATATGCACACTTAAATGGATATGAAATACTTCAATAATATTTAATAAATGTCATGTGTATTGTGTATTTCAATTAATATGATATGTTTTCTTATTTGTGAAAGGAAATATTATTTAATGTGTATTTATACTAGTGTATGATTCTTTTATCAAACTTTTATTGCATCTTTAATGTGGTGTATATTTTGATTTCAATAGATAGATATAAATGTCGCATTAATTATCTTTTAGTATTTTATATATACACACTTAAATGGATATGAAATGCTTCAATAATACTTAATAAATGTCATGTGTATTTTGTATTTTGATGAATATGATATGTTTTCTTATTTGTCAAAGGAAATACTATTTAATGTGTATTTACACGAGCATATGATTCTTTTGTCAAATATTTATTGCATCTTTAAAGTGATGTACATTTTGATTTCAATAGATAAATATAAATGTATCATTAATTGCTTTTTAATATTTTATATATGCACACTTAAATGGATATGAAATGCTTCAATAATATTTAATAAATGCCATGTGTATTGTGTATTTCAATGAATATGATATTTTTCTTCTTTGTCAAGAGAAATATTATTTTATAATAACACAAAAAATAAATAGATGCTAAATTATCATTTTACACATTATCACCTATAAATACTACTAATATAGATATTATAAATACATCTATCTAAAAAACACTAAAAATATAAATTTACTTATCTACCTTAAATAACATTTGAAATTAATATAAATACCTTACAATTAATATCTCTCAACATTTAAATAAATATATTTAAAATATTCATTCAATCTTATCATACAAAAATGTTCAAACTTAAACCCACCTATTTGATTTTTTAAGCAGTTTAATTTTATTTATTTATCCTAAAGTGGCCCATATAACTATTGTATGAGATGATACTCCAAGCTCTTGGGAACGAATGTATGTGTTACATTGTTCGGTTATTTAAGCTCCTTTAGTGAACACCCCTTAAAAAATAGGTCAACTATTATATCAAAGAGAGTTGGGGTGGAATTGTAAAAGTTGAGAAAGAAGATCCAAATAAGCAATACATATGGCTACAAATAATAGATAATGAGGTTACCTTCAGATTAGTTGCTTGCTATTTTGCACCACAAAACTTGAAGATCTATAAAAGGAGAAAATTAGATAGTGAAGACCCGTGTGCCTCTTTAAAAAAATACATTTCTATATTTAGCACCTTGAGGGAAATTGTTCTATTAGGTGACTTTAATGCAAGAATAGCTAACAATCAATTTCTTTAGCTAAATAATGAAGATCGAGGAAACAACAATCCTTTATGGCTAGAAGAGGAAGAAGATCAATCGTGAGAAAGAACAACACAAGATAGTAATGGGAATGCATCTCACTTTGGAGCAGAATTATTCAGGATCTGTAGCTTATATAGCTTGATTATTATTTGCAATGGCATGAAAGGTTAGCCAAATTCTAGTAACATCACATGCAAAACTTATAATGGCCAAAGTGTGGTGGACTACGTAATATGCTCTCAGAGTTTTATTTCTAGAGTTTTGGAGTTTGAGATCGGAGAATGTCCCCTTGAGATGAAATTTGATCATGCACCTTTGTTTGTGAAACTTGGCATAGTCTCAAATAGCCAACATGATAAGCATGTCCACCACAAGAAAAATGAAACTATTCCCAAAGGTAAAATAGTCATGAATCAGGAAAATTAGGGTTTCTTTAATGCTGCTTTAGAGCAACATTTTATTGAAATAGAGAATAACATAGGGGACAAGGCTGCCAATGGGACTAGTGGTCGTATTTGCAACAATCTTTTGATTCCAATAATTCATAAGGCCTTAGATGCTTGTAAAAGATTTCACCCAAAGAAAGGGACTACAAACACTTTTTCAGCTAACCCATGGTGTGATGAAGAGTGTAAGGCTGCCTAGAGAACTTTGAAAGAGAATGGGTTGAGCAAAGAAAACAAGAAGAAATATGAGAATTTTGTGAAAACAAAAAAAAGAAAAGTATGTAAACACAAGAAGGAAAGTGTTAATTTCTTTTGGAAAACACAACCCCAAAGGTTTTTGGAGGGAGCTAGAGCAAAACCGAAAGCAGATTGAGAATAACATAACATATGTGCAATGGTTAGAATATGTAAAGCATCTTTATGAGAGGGCCTGAGGGAAAAATTCCCCTCCCATAGTTAACACATCAATGGAGCTCTTCATGGTAGAAGATATCAAACAAGGTATAAAGAATGTAGCGAATGGTAAAACACTAGACATAGATGGGCTGCAAGTTGAATTTTTAAAGTGGGGAGTTGAAATCCTTGCTCCCCACATCAAAAAGATGTTCAATGATGTCACCCGCGATGGTTTTTTGTCGAAGTGGACAACTAATGTCATCATCCCTCTCTACGAAAGTGGCGATATCAATAACCCATCTAATTACCACACTATTATGGTCAACCCTATTCTTGGCAAGCTTTTTGGGAGCATGTTAGAGTGTAGAATAAGCATCTAGGTAGAAAAACAAGGGAAAAGAGCAAAAGGGCAGGCAGGCTTTAGGCCTAAATACTCTACCACTAACCACTGCATCACTCTTAGACACTTGATTGAAAAAATATGGGACACTCAAGGTGAAGAAGTTTTTTGTTGCTTTTTTGGTTTAAAAAAAAGCCTTTGTTACGATGCCTAGAGACAAATTGTGGAATAGAATGGATGAATTAAGTATACCAGATGAATATAGGGCTGCAGTGCATAGTCTCTATGAGCAGATTAGAATGAAATTCAAAACAAGTGAAGGAATGTCTGAATGTTTTGGCAGTGATATTGGGGTCAAATAGGGTTGTCCTTTATCACCCACTCTTTTTGGGTTACCCATTGATAAACTAGAAGATTGGTTAAACAAAACTGGTTGTGGGGGAGGGAGGGGAGGGGTACTCAGTTGGCGAGTTATGTGCTGAAGTTGCTGCTATATGCCAATGATCTTATCTTAATCTCAAAAAATGCCCATGGTTTAAGGGGACTTTTGAAGGCTTTGGAACTATTTTGTCAGGAAGTTGGAATGCAAGTGAACACCACCAAGACCAAAGTCATGATTTTTTCCCTAAAGAAGAAAAGGAATCAAGATAACTTCCTTTTTGAAGGTAGCCCTTTGGAGATAGTGAAAGAATACAAGTACCTTGGGATTGATTTTCACTATAAGCTCAGCTGAGAGAGTAGTAGAACAAAAAGGATACAAGGGGGTTGGAAAACTTCTTTCTTACTTCAAAATAGGTGCAGGAAAGCTGAACTTTGGGACTGGAAAACCAAGAAAACCCTCTTTGGTTTGTTGCTCACACCAGTGGTTCTCTATGGCTGCGCAGTGTGGGGTAGCAGCATGTCAAAGTATAGATAGAGACAACTAGAAAGAATCCAAAAGCATATAATCACTTGCATCCTTAATGTCAAAACCACGGTTCCTTATGATATTCTCTTGGTTGAATCAGGAACCTTACCATTGGAGGCATCAAGTATAACTTGCTTGCTAAACTATCTAAAGAAGGTTGAAAACATGGATAACCACCGCTGGTTCAAAATAATTGTGAAGGAGGTTTTAGGCCGTAGGAAGAAAACATAGATAAAACAAAATAACAAATGGCTAAGCAAATGGGACATCAACTTACATGAATATCCTAACACTAATGAGGAAATTAAAAATTATGTCACAAAAAATTTCATGACTGTTAGGGTTAGAACGTAGATTTCAATCAGTTAAATGCATATTTGATCAATAAAATAGAGAAATAAAACACACAAAAATTTTGGACAGCAAAAGAAGAACAGAAATATTTAACGTGGTTCACCCAAATCTAGGCTACATCCACCAACAAGAGGATCCAAAATATATTAATCTCCCATAAAATAACCTTTACAAAGACATGCAACAACATGCAACAACATTTTTTCATGTTTTTCCACTTGTTGGTTTTACACAGCCATGGCTACGGGTACTTGCAACTTCTACGTTTTTCCAACCACTACTCTACAATTTTTTGCTAACATTTTTTATGACT
>VDFB02225645.1:0-10572 GCA_007258455.2 Sequoia sempervirens | reverse complement strand
TAGAGGCACTAGTGACATAAACTAACTGTGTGATAGCTTGCAGACCCAAATTTGGAATTGATTATGTTTTTTTATGAGTTTTTAAATTTGTAATGTGTTGTAACAACCTAGAGTTTTTCTTTTTTTCCAAAATGAAAAGTAACTTACTCGAATTATGTAATGTTTTAGAAAATGTAAATAATTTTCCTCCAGATCTAATAGTTTCCATTAAACTAAAATGCAACAATTTCTCATAAATTTGTAACAAATTAAGTAAAATGACACCTTTCTTTCATATGCAATAACCCATTTTGAAACTTTCAAATCAGAACTCAACAATCAAAAATAGATTGATAACACAAAGATAGAAATATGTGCAAAAAAAATTGAGCCACCAATAGCAGGACAGAGCCACCCAAGGGTGTCCCAGTCCTAGAAAAGGGGCTTAAAACTGAAAGTTTGAATGTTTAAAAGACTATTTAGGGGTTCTAGATCTATGTGAAAATAGGTGTGAAACTGAGTATTTTTCTAGAATTTACTCAATTTAAGACAATGTAACTCAAATACAAATGTGTAATAATTTTTGAACAAAAATTACCAATTTTTTAATGCAATTTTAAATGTAGATCTAACCTAAATGACTAAAAGTAATCCTATTACAACCTATGATGCAATATGATATGAAATTTTATAAATTTTCATCTCTTTTATGATGCAAAAATGAAACCCTATATGAGAAATTCAAAACAATGTAGTGTAAAACCTAGAACTAGGGTTGAATTACTTTATATTTCAAAAGGTTTTTATAATAGTTTTTGAGTTCACCAGAATCTAACATAAAAAAATGTAATCCTAAGTTTAATGTTTAAACCTAGGATTGATTTTTCTCCTTTTCCTCGAGTACGTTAGGATGCAAATCAACAAGGTGATTAGATTGACTTTCAACCATAAAGGTAAGTCAATCAGACCTAAATTTGATCATTTTGAGCCTTGGAAATGGATTGAAATTTATTTTCTTTGATAACCTAATTAGACTATGTGACCTAATATGAAAAATGCAACCTACCAACAATTAACAAATTCAAACAGAGATTTGCAGGTAGATTTGGGAAGGGCAGAACACTATGTACATGTCCTAAAAGTTTGACGTTGGTCTATATAGGAGGAAAAATTCACCCAAGGGTGTCCCAATCCTTGTAGGTGTGTCCTTTGCTTTTGTAGTCCTCTAATGGCAGATGAGATCCTTGTTTCCACTTGTAGACTTGTCGAATCACTATCGAATAATTTTGTAGGTGAGTTTTTGTGAATTGATAAGGTGTAGGGTTTTGAATGCAACAATGAATAAATGATCTTCAAGCTTCCTTCAATCCTCTCCAAACCTAAAATATGCACATTCACAAACAGAAGAATTTTTGTTCCATTTAGGGGTTTTCCTTAGTCAAACCCCATATTAGTGTTTTCAATTTCATAATGGCAATATCAATGATAAAAGGATAAATGATAGGAAGGAATGATGAATCAAAAAAGTGTTGCAACTCACCACCCTTCAATGGCTTCCTTGAAGGACTAAATTCATACACATCACCTCAAGGTCTTGGATCTTGCTTGTTTGATTCCTTGAATTGCTTGGAGACCTACAACAAGAGTTAGCCTTCACAAACAATGGTAACATAAACATAGATGAACTCGCATAGGATTTGACATGATGCTTGGATCATGAATTACTACAATAAAGCTCTAAAAAAATTTCCCTTGACTTTCTTGATAGTGCTCTTGATCATAATTTTTCCAATAGTTTTTTAGATAGCTCTTGTTAGTTTTCAAATGATGCAATAACTAGGTATTTATAGGCATTTATTTAATTTCCCATAAATAAAATCCCAATAACTGATATTTGTAACTTGAATTTCAAATGTTAAAATGTTGACACCGACATATTCAAATTTGGATCCTAAATAGGGGACCTCGCATGCCCAAGGGCTGCCCTAACGAATAGCCCCTATTTCCAAGAAATGTTTTGGGGAAAAGCATTAAATAAATGCATTTACTCAATGCTTACAATTTCTCAAAAAAATGGTAAGAAAAGGTTATAGAATGCATAATTTAGGAAATTAGGAGGTTAATTAGGCTCACTAATTTAAAGGGGACAAAACATAGTGTGAAATTGTCAAGAGTGACAATTTACGATGCTACAATAGGTTTAGGAAGGGAGAATATTTACTCATTGAAGAAGTAATTGAAAGCGAGTAGCCAGTCTTGTCGCCCTAAGTGTAAATGATGGATAGTTAGTAGCTAAAATTTTGTGGGATTTTTTGAAGGATAAGGAAGCATGAGATAGTGGATATTTTATCTAATGCAATAGTAGGTGTTTTTCCTAGAACAATAATAGATTTTTTTCCCAAAGCAATAGCAGGTTTTCCCAATACATGAAATAATGTATTCAAATGCAATAATTTTGAAGATTGCCACCAACAGATTGGATTTTACATTTTTGAAGCCCAAAGGAACCTAAATACCTTTACTATTTGACTATTTTTGGGAATCAAGGAATATTTAGTAGGGATCAAAGCAATGGAAACATAAATTTGATCATTTCTATGAAAATTATCTACTTACATCTGCCACGTACAATGAATGTTTTTATGCCACATATCTTTTATCAATTATCTTGTTTCTCTCTAGCCATGTGTTTTTTGTAACAAACTCCTGCCTTGTGTTCTATAAAAGGCAACGAGTTACTTTATTTTAAGGATTAGAATTTGTTGAGATAGTGAAACTTAAATTGGAATATCACCAATTTATTTCCTTCATTTTTTTTGTTCAATTCCAATATAGAGACTTGTATTTTCTATAGAGATTGGTAATACTAAAGTAAGTAAATTTTGTTCCAAATTGTATACTTTGTGTGACTATAAGTTGTTCGCTCCTATTGAAATAATGAATTTTTTGTGTGAAATTTGGGTGTATTTTGAAGTTATCTTAGTGGTGAATAGTTCTATTTCTTTAAACTCTTACATTATTTTGTATGTAGTTGTCAATAAGTCTAGTGAAATATTAAATAGCTGATGTTTTAGCTTGCTTATTTCTCAATATATGTGTGGGTAATACCTAGAAGAAATTAATTTCTTAGGCTTTATCTCTTCTTGCCTTGATCTTTTATCAGCATGTTGTTGTGTGTATGACAACCACATCAACAAGCATGTGGAGCTACATCCTCCAAGTAAATAATGTTCCTATATGATACCATAGTTGGATCCACATGTCAAGAATAAGCATTACCACACACTAACATGTCAGGTAGTAGGTGGGATGAGTAGAGAGAAATGGTCAAAGTGTTCACACTAGTATGACAGGATGACAAGTTCATAGACCAACAAGAGAAAGGAATGGAGGTGGGAGATGGTCATGAAGTATGCTTAAATAGGGAATTTTGAAACCTTGACTAGAGTATATAAGAAAGTGAACTTGGGAGGAAAATCATGCTAAGAAGAGAAACTTCACAACTCTAATGGCTTACACTGAATTAGAAAATTGGCCATACCTCCATACTAAGAAAGTTTGGGAATCTTAATCATATGTATGGGGGATGAAAGAGAATAAATTGTACATAAATTTAGATCAAAGGGAACATTGGTGATAGGAAATGGGAATTTTGGACCTCAACATAAATTATAAAAAAAATGAGACATGGCAATAAATCCCACATTAAAATCAACATTAATATCAATAGTTTTGCCATCCTACTATAACATAGATAGTAGAGAGATTATTCTCAAATTGTTTAACTCCAACCTCGTTCCTAAATATTGAGCATGAAATTTAGAAAAATAGTTATCCACTCATTCTAATCACAATTGTGTGTATGCATAATTATAAAAACCTATTTTTGTATAAATAATTACTCCCTACTTTAATTTTAGGTCTTGTTTATTGTACTTCATCAAGAAGTTAACAAACTACACTATGAAATTTCTTGTCAAATGTTTGACATATGTGCCTTCTCAATAGGCTTTAACATGTTCAATTGCATTTCTATAATTCGAATGATTTTTCTCAAGTAATATCATTATTGATCATGTGCATAATGTGAGAAACATACACCCAAGGACTAAATGTGGTTTTTTTTCTAATAGTTATGAGATTTCATAGAAAAACTTTCAATAACTAATCAAAAAATATATAAGATTGTTATTCATTTTCCTATAAAAAATGTGAAGGCGGGGGATTCACTACTCCCAAGCCCCAAGACAAATAGAGTGTAAAGGGAGTGAATTTCCCTCGATCACCTCAGTGACACAAACCCAAGTGATGGAGGTTTGAGATGAAAGAAATTGCAAAATGTATTTAAAACAAAGTTTCTAGAATGATCAAAGATAAAGGACTTTGGGGACTGAAAAAGTGAATTGCAGAGATTTCTAAGACAAGAGGATAAGCTCTCATTTAGAGGACATTTGCAAAGAAGTAGGATGATAGCATTATGAATTTTCATCTTAGGGATGTGTTGGCATCTCATACAAACAGAGAACTAAACCCTTTGCACAAGACTCAAATAATCTACTAACTATTCAGAATCTGAGGTCTATTTAATCCACTAACCTGACAAAAAGTAGGAATGAGAATAAATGACAAAGAAGGAAAGATGTTAACTCATAAGGGGTCCTACACTTTGAATCCTCTTGAAAATCTCCACATGAGAAACCTACACACAAAGCGAATGAGGAAAAATGTTGGGGTTTTTTTGGGGCTTGTCTCAAACAAACCCCCATTTTGGTGTTTCCACCTCCATGGACAGTTAGATAGATAGAGAGTATAAAAGACACAAAATAAAGTAGAAATAATAAGTGATAAAATTAAACCCCATAATGGAGGAGAAATTGTATCACAAAATAGACATAATGATTGATAAAATCAAACCTCGCTATGGAGAATAACCTATATCACAAAATATAGGCACAATAAGTATGCTACAAAATAGATAAGAAAGCAAGAGAGATTTACCAATAGTCTATGGAACCCTCTTGGATTGATATACATGATGTTGAGATCTTACAAGAGAGATTTTGTTGTTGGTGAGACTTCAATTTGATAGAGCTTCATTGTAGAATTATGATATAGAAGAGAAGAGAAAGAAGAGAGCAAGCTAGAGTGAGTTCGAGTGAGAATCGATGCAAATGAGAGTGAATGAGATTTTTGTAAAGTTGCATGGGTAAAAATTCTACCACAATGGCATGTGACATGCATAAAGGCTCCTAAGATTCCTCATTTTAACTCGTACAGCTTGGGGATGCTAGTGCACTGCCCAGGCATCCAACTCATAACTTGGTAAGAAATGAAGTGGTAGATTGTTTTCGCTTCATCATTACCCCTTATGGAGTTGGAATTGTGAAATTCCAAATCAGATGGTTCTTGTCTTAAATGCGGCTATGCACAATAAATGTAGGGGGAAATTCACAAATGTGAAATTGTCACAAGGTACAATTTTATGACATTACATTTTTCCCCCACTTTAGTGAGCTAATTTTTGAGAAAAATCAGCTACACTAAAGTAGAAAAGAAAACATTAGTGCAAGCATGAAAATTTTGAAAATTTTATGGTTTTGTGTGCCAAATTATATTTTAGAGGTCATAGAGGTTGAGTAGGAAAATACTGAGTATGCCCCAAGCCATCAAACCCAACAAGAAACCACAACATCATATGTGAAGGGTCATTCTGCAAAACTCAAACTTAGGTCAGCCCAAAAATTGGAAGAAGCTACCACAATGAGAAGAATTCTCAATAAAAATTTGATGGATCAAAAGAAAATAATGATCAAGAGGTGAGATATGCCCCCTTCTATGTTTACCCCTAGCTAGGTGGGGTGAAAATAGGAAAAATGGAAGGACAACGTACACCAAGAAAAATGGGCCAAAAATGACCTATATATACCCAGGAGGTCCCATAGAAGGGTCATTATCACTATTCAACACAAGAAAATTGTTGAATTTTGTGAGAGAAAATTCAACAAAATTCATCATAAACATGATTATGTGGGCCCTAGGATTGAACAGTTGTGCATGGTCATAGCCAAGGTTGATGAAGTACATCGATTTTGACCCTTTATTTTTATTTTTAGGTATTTTTTTATGTTTTTCAAATCCAGAGCAGTGCATGTGTTTGATTGGCATGAAGGAATCCATCTTATGTTTTGTTGTCCTGATAGTGTGTTGGTGGCCTTCATCTTCCCTGGCATCTACCATGCATGCTATCATCTAGGCAGCATTCATGGTGGACAACCTCAAACACTAGCACATCGAGTAGACATCTATGTGGCGTGCCTATGTCCCAAAGGCCAATTAGAGAAAATTTTGATTAGAAGTTGGAATTATCTAATATAGATGTTATATAGCTATATATGACATAGATTTTATTTCTATTTTGTAGGATTGGCTCGAGATGCGAGAGCACAGAGGCAGGCATGTGCTTATTACAGGATCAGGTAGCCCAGATGCATGTGGACAATCAGGATAATCTTCGATGGGTAGGCCTGTGGTGGGCCAACACCCTACCCAAGATGTTATACTATACTCCAATGCTAATGGCATTCATGGAGTGTTGGGACATGTTGACTTCCTATTTTCACCTGTCAGGAGAGATGATAGTCACACTCGAGGACATGTACCACATCACCAGCTTTCCTATTCATAGATGGCGAGTGGCTTTGGATGATACACACTCAACCCAAGATTTATTAGAGGGCCAACAGTACTACGTTGGGTGCACAAAGCTCGACAACACCACCGAACACATCTATATATGGTGGTTTGAGCAGGGATGAGTGGAATTCCCACTTTTGAGGAGGGTGATGGTAGTCGTAGTCACCCTCTAAGTCACCATGGATGGGCAAGGCTCACACCTACACGAGAACCTCATCCATATAATTTGTGAGATGGAGGAGCGACAGACCATTTTTACATGGGGCTACAACATGCTCGCCCACTTGTACCATGAGCTAGGGTGATATGTGTATCATGAGTACTCCAGTCTCATAACTTGCACACTCTTGTAGGTGTGAGCTTTCACAACATTACAACTACCTGGCCAATTGGGTTTCCTCAGGGCACAACTTATTGTACATTGATGGCCCACGCATACCCATTGGTACATGACTAGAGATACAGAGACCTTCAATTTTGGTATTATAGTTTGATACATTACAGTCCCATGAGGTTAGATGGCCACCACATAAAGGCATGAGATGGGCTATAGACAAGCGGTAGCTATGACATATGCAATGTGATCTCTTCCTAGTGATGCACATCGACTATATTATAGTTCCTTATTATTGGCATCGGGTTGTTCGACAATTCAGGATTTTGTAGACCATTCCCCTAACTCCCCCTATGTACGTTCAAGCAACCAAGAGCACCACCAAACCAGTTGATCATCATCGTCTGACCATAGAAAACATTATTGTCATCGATGATGGGTCGGTCAACGAAAATCGACCCCCAATGTTACTTGTCAATGACATAGGGGTTTCCCGCAGGTTCCGAACCTGGTGGGAAACAGTAGGTCCTACCTTGATTTTCTTGGTAGACACATCCATGGGAAATTTCAATGCATAGGGGTAGGTAGGAGCAGCAAGAGGAGAGGACCAAGGTTGAAATGATGACGGCCAGCAGGGAGAGGTGGCACGTGAAGCGATAGAGAGGTCAAGGTGGTGGCAGAGGCTTCCATCACCTCCAACCACCATCCTAATCTCAATGGTGCTACCTTCGACAGTAGTGTCCCCCAAGAAACAATAGAAATAGCAATAGTGGGCATCGGTCCTAATGTCACATCTCCCATATCCACATTGGCAGGCCAAGATCTAGGTATAAGAGCGATTCATGTTATTTCCTTTTAGTAATTCATATTTCACTTTCATCTCATATATATATATATAGATATAGATATAAATATATATGTTTGTGTTATATATATCATCTAGTACTTATAGTTTCTACTACTTTGTGGTTGTAGTAGACACTAATAGTGGATATCTTCATCGGGTGATGTATACCCTGGAGTTGACCCGACCAAGCGCCAATCCAGGAACGCATCTTGATACATCTTACGGCTGCAGCTTCATTGCGGTTGGTACCATTATTTACGATTACATGTAGTAAATTGCGGGGACTTTGGCGAAAGGAATGGAGTCAGATCGCACGAAAAGGGCCTTCGATGTCACAAGTGTGATCAATGTAGGGTTAGCGGGAGCGAGGTTTGTTACTACCCTCATCAAGTGAGATCAAAGTCAAGGCATGGGAGAGATAGTGCTCGAGAGGGGCACATGATGCCCTCGGGCTGGCCAATGACCACCAGTGGGCAGTGGCAGTCATGAGGGGCCGATATGGAGCCCCAGGGTTCGCCCAGCAGCGTGAGGGAGCTACAGCAGCTAGGCTCAAGGCCGAGGGGCGACTCTGAGTGGGAACTGCAGTGTGAAAGGAGATGTGAGGACTAGGTGGAGTTTACTCGGTGTGGGATCCACATTGATCCACATACCATTTGTCCTATCCAACCTTGACTACATCACCACCAAGACCAGAGGAATCAAGGAGCCATGTTCTTAGGGGCTAGAGGCCCATTTTGTATATGTTTCATTTTGTATACTTATGATATTATTTTGTATAGCATTATTTTGATGTATAGGAATATGTAGATATTCAAGCACCACATTTTGATACAGTGGTGTGGTACATGTACATCATACACATTTTGATATATATATATATATATATATATAAGATTTTGGTATGACATCATGGTGCTCTTTTATGTGTATGGTTTTTTTTGCATGTATGAGTATGTGATGTATGTTATACTTATGGATGTATGTTTAGATTAGATGCTATCATAATATAATAAACAGACATGGATGTATGTTAATTAAATACAATGATGATCTAATTACCTAGCTAAAAGATTTTAGTCAAATGCAATGTATGGATACATAGCATAATAAAACATATATGTAGATAATTCATGTAGTGTAGAAAAATTTATCCCTTTACATTTTCACACTTGTTTGGGCCCTCCTTGCTAAAATTGAGCTTCTTTATGCCTTGTTTAGTCCTATCTTGCATCCACAAGCCTTATTTAATACATCTTTCTGAGGATAATCCTAAAATTTATCTAATGACAATCATAATTCATGTTTTTGGGTTGTGTGTTCCAGATTTAGTGATCTAGGACTCATACGCCATCTTGCCGGCTGTTGGGATTTGGTCCTACATTCTAAAATACCTAAATGCTCTTTTCATTTCTTGAAATTTGTGTCCCAAGCTTAGGCTATTGGGACTCATACACCCCAATTGGTGTATGAATCCCACTTTAGCTTGGACCTAGTTTGAATTCAATTCTTGGTGGTATTTTATTCTCCTAGATCTGATGTCAGCTTGTACTATTGTAATTTCAAAAAAATTGGCATAAACAAGTATAAATACAAAATTGTTTCACATATTTTCTCCTAGCAATTTTCATGAGAAATTATCCTAGCAAGTTTATGAGATCAAGATAATTCAAGAGCTAATTATCAAATATTTTGGAGCTACATTCAAGATTCAAGAATTATGTCAAAGTCATCATGCATCATGTGTGTTCTTTGAGCTAACATTTGTGATGTAGATTTTCATGATTCAAGAAAGCATTCAAGTCAAGATCAGCATTCATGCTAGCCATTTCACATAATATTGCAGCCTTTGTTACAAGGGTTTGGTGAGTTGCAACATTACATATTGTTCATTCATCACTCCTTCATTCTATTTCATTTCAAGGTTTTATTACCAAAATGAGGTTTGACCAAGGCAAACCCCTATCCACTAACAAATCAACATTTTTCTCCCTCTACATGTGTGATTTCAAATCTAGGTGTTTTGAGCTTGAAGACCTTTTGAAGAAAAATTTGCAAGATTGAAGAAAATTTTCAAATTTGTCAAGTTGTCATCTTCACGAAAAGTCACCTACAGGCCAGAATTCAAACTTTCAGACTCAGAGACCGGAAGGGAGAGAAGCTACAAAAGATCACCAAAGGATTATAGAGTTTCAAAAAAACCCTAATACTAGGACTAAATCCTTGGGTGTATGAGTCCCAGTAATACCACTTTTTTATCATTTCCTATAGATCTTGGTTTACCTGTTGCAGATTCCAGATTCAGTCATAAACCCTAAACTGGGACTAAATCACCCAGTTTGGCATATGAATCCCAGTACACATCAAAAGAAGAAAAATTCATTGTTTTCAGGCCTTTCTTAGTCATCTTTGATTCTCCAAGTACCTTTTTGTATCTTTCTATTTTGCTATATGATTTCATATCCTAAGCTTCTAGGATTTAGTTTATTCATATTTGTGTCCCTTTCTTTCTAAACATTTTCTTAGTGGTGAACCCCCCTTTCAATTACACCTAAGGAGACCTTGTAGCAATCTCTTTTCCTAATTGGATCATTAGGTTGAGATCTCTAGGGTTTCCTTTAATGAACTAAGAGTGAAATAGGAAGAGGACCCCCTCTTGTATGTGTTCCATTTCCTCAAAGGTGGAGCACACTATTTCCTTGTGTTCATTTTGGTGAACCTA